>JBBYHL010453145.1:0-15803 GCA_038381835.1 Adansonia madagascariensis | reverse complement strand
TATACCTATGAAAATTAGCTGTCAACATTTTTTCCTCGATAAAATTGAGCTACTTATACTAGGATATGAGCTATTTAGCCTTCTCTAGTTTGGCTTCCATCAATAGCCATAATGAAGGAATCTCCACCTCTATTGGTAGCACCACTTCCATCCTGTAGAAGGTAATAGATTTTTGAATGGAATTGTTCAATATTTCTTAGAAAGTCATCGAATATCAAATAGCAAATTAGTGTTCATTAATTCAATGATATAATTTATGCATTTGAATAAATATCATGCTCAAGCCATATTCGTAAACTTCTATTGAAATAATGAAAAGTATCATAAGCCATCAAATTCCAGGATTTATGGAATAAGATCACCTTCTCATTGTGGCATAAGGAAAAATGTTTGCTTGATCAAAATCTATGAAAATTCCAAAAACAATTTCAACCATGAATTTTCCAATATCAAGGATAACGGATATGTTATTTTCATCATGATGTTAAGACTTTCTTGTGATCGATGACCACTATATGGGACTTTTTTAAATAAGATTAAGAAATAAATTTAGAGGCACAAATGCGGTGGCACTAATTAAATTTATCTTGAAGAAACTGATATGATAAGGTCAAGGTTTATCGAGACCAAATTCAGGTGGATGTTCATTGTATAAGAGTTCCTTGAAAGGAAAACAATCAAGTTATAACATCCTTTTAATCTTTGACTACAAATAGCTCATCAGGTGTTAAACTAACGCTAGTTAATACCAACTATCAAAAGTGTTTATTTGAAAGGCTTTTGGCAAGCATCAATTCTCAATGTTGGGTACAAAAGTTCTAAAAGGTTATTTTGAAAGGAATCAACAGTAAGGCATTTGACTCAACCTTTTATTAATATAATGAAATTTCCAAATGTTAAGGGTGATTTATGATTAAACATGAAGGTTCTTTTTCGTTGCTGGCTGTTTTTTTTATTTAAGAGTGATTCTAAGGCCTTTTAGGCTTGCCCCATCATATTATCAAAGACTCAAAAATCATTCAAAAAGATGAATTTTTAAAGACTTCCTAGAAATGGCTCAATAGCTCTAATAGTTATGTTTGATCGAAATGGACTTTGTTAGGTATGTAACGTAGGCCATGGTTCACGGTTTAGAAAAAAAGGATAAATAGGCCTAAATCAAGTCTTTGTGGGTAATTGAATCAAAGATCACTTTTCTTTAGCAAAACTAGACCCGGCATGTCTTCTAAGGCAAAACAAATATACATTTCTTTATCTTGTATGTCTTTTATCTTTCTTTAATTCTTTTCAATTATTTCTTCATCAAACTTTTCCTCATTCTTTATTCTGATAGAACTTGAAATTCTCTTCATTCTTCACTTAAAATATTTGAACATGAAATTTAAACTGTTTTCTTTAAAATTTACTTCGTGACATCTGACTTGTTCTTTTTGTAACTTTAGATTTGAATTTGCCCTTTTTGATTTCAAAGCTTCGCTTTATTTGCCCCCTAGTGTGGAGTCTGAATCTTGATTAAGGTTCAAAGAAAGAAAATAAATTATCAGGCTCAAAAGGGGTCACAAAGGGATAATTTTTTATATTTACGAAGGATAGAGAAAGAAGGGCATTTTTCCTACAAACATAGCCATCTGAACTAGCAAGCATTTCACTAGGAAAAATAGTTGTTTTCTTTTTTAGATCATTTTGAGCACTTTAATAATATGACGTTGCAGTCAATAAAGGCTTAAGGTATGCTCTTTAATACTATTGGCTTCATAGCCACCAATGACAGGTTAAGCCTTCAGGAAAGAAAATCAAATCAACTTGAAAAAAATCTCGGATCTCATACTTTATATATCAAGAATTGGTTTGCAAAGTTTTGTTCAAAAGGAAAAAGTGTTTTTTGGGCTCATGTTTACTATCATTCTTCCTAAGTCAAGGATTTGGAACTGTAAAGGAAGTCATGGTAAAATATTATCTAACTGAGGACATCTCAAAATTACTATAATTATTTTAACACATATCAAACTATCAATATATGAATCTTTATGAGTATAACTCAGTTGTTCGACCTTTAAGGATTCCATAGAAAAGAACATTTAGGTGTGAAAGGTCTCTAATGGTGAAAAATCTATAATGGAATGTCTAAGTGAATCATATATGTGGAGGTCAAGGACTTTTCTAAAAAAGTTCAAACTATTGGTGATCACTTACCAAAGAAATTTTTTTCAAAATGGTCCATTTTCCTATATACTAGAAATCATTATAAACAAAATTCAGGGTCAATGAAGTATCCATACTATTTACAAATCAAAATTCATTTCATAATTCACAGTGTCCAAAAAAATGTACAAACTTTTAAAATCAAGATAAAAATTGCTCCTGATTGGCATACTACCATAAGGTTGATGACCCTTAGACTAATCATGCTTGATAGGCATCCTCTAACTTTAGATTTTGCTAGATTACTATCCTTGGGCTGAAACTAGTGGAATATCAGGAGATGTATCAAACTCTAAGTTTTCAAGCTAAAAAATTCCATGAGATGCATGGTTATTTCGTGTCATCTTAATCAGTTATCTCTTTACTAAATTCCTTAGCAAACAAGATGAATCCAAAAGCTCATGGCATGGTAAGTAACCATTCAAGCAATTAAAGTTAGAATTTAAGACAACTTGTGATTCTCACTCTGTGTAGGGAGGTTTCGAAGCTTTATTGGAATGGCAGAGATCATATAATTCTAAGCAAGTAAAGAAAAGAGCTCAATATAGACAATCAATGGGGCATGATACACCTTTTTCTTATTTATTTTCTACTTTTGAGAATTGCCTAAACTACTTCTGAGATTCTTTACCTTTTACAACTTAGAGTCAAAAAAGATTGTGTAAAGGTCTCTGAGGTGTAAGATAAACCTATTAAAGTTGCTGAACAATGAAAGGTTGAGAGTGAGGACATTGTCTAAATGGATTTCCTTATTTTCTCGACTCACTATGGTCCTAGCCACCATTGGCTGTAATAAAATTATTTTCTTGTCCTATAGATGTTATTTGTTACCCCTTGGTTAACAAGAATATGTATTATAAGTCTGGTTCCCCAAAGATTGTGTACCTTGAGGTAGTTGTCTTTTAACTTGTACCTCCTCAAATTGCTGACAGAAATGTTGGTATGATAAAAATTGGGTACTTTAAGGTAATTGCCATTCAACTTGGACACTCGGATCCCTGATAGAATTGTTGGTATGATAAAAATTGAGTACTTTGAGGTAATTATAGTTTGACTTGTATTCTTTAAATCCTCGACAGAAGTGTTGGTATGATAAAAATTGAGTACTTTGAGGTAATTGTTATTCAACTTGTACTCCCTAAGATCCTTGATAGAAGTGTTAGTATGATAAAAATTTAGTACTTTAAGGTAATTGTCATTCAACTTGTTGTCCTCGGATCCCCGTCAGAAGTGTTACTATGATAAGGGACTGTTTGTAATAAAAATAATAATTTTTTGGTCATGGTTTTGCTTTTGTAGGGACCTTTCCTTCTTGTAAGAGCCAAAGACTTCTTGTGAAGGGGCATCAATATTAATATGGATGGCTAGTGTCCACTGATTATTATCTTAAATGTTAATAGATTGCCTTTCAACTTTTGCTCCCCCGAATTCTTGGCAAAAGTGTGAATAATACTTTTTGGGTGCAAATAGACTTACTTGTTTCAAATAATTTCATCGAACTTATAGTTTACACTTCTATTTAGTGATTTGTGTTATTTCACCTTAGAAAATGGAAAAGAACTTAAATTAGTATACATGAATACACATATAAAATGTTAACATTTATTTTTTATTATCATCCATGAATGTATGTCAATAAATGGAAAATTTAATGAATGAATGAATGAATGAGTGAATGAATGAATGAATGAATGAATAAAATAGTATTTGATGAGACAAATTAGATGTTAAGTAATGAGCTAAGTATCAGCCATAAAGCAATTGCAAAGGCAAGTATCTGTGGAATTTAAGTCATGATTCTACACCATCATTTCATCAACCAAAACCCACTTATTTGTTTATTCATAGTTGGTGTACATTTACAAGATTCAAAAGAACAAGAAACAAAAAGGCCACTTTAAAAACACTTCATTTGTCTATAAATGTTGGTGCTTCTAAGGAATCTTTATAAGTCCTAGACATTCTTTTTGAACCCTATATTTACAAAACCCTCCGGGATCACTTCATTTGGATGCCCAATATTTACAAAGCCTATGTTTACAAGTCCCATCAGCCAAAAGGTTATCTCGATGATCACTTCATTACCCTAGATGTTCTAATAGTTCCAGTAGCAAGACAGGAGTTTAGCAAGAACATTCATCCTTGATTAAAATCGAATTATGCTGTGGCATCAAATAGCTTTTAAACTTTTTTTGAAGGTATTGCATGCTTCTATTAAAGTATTCTTGCACGGTATTCATAATGTTCATTAATGTTATACCACTCAAGATTAAGGAGTTGATATGAAAGAACATATTCAGGAGCAATAAGTTGATGTTGAAATGAAAGAGAGTATAATTCCTTATAGGTCAATGGGATCAAATTGAATTTGCGATTCTTCCATGATCTTTTCTTGATATAGTCATCAAAAGATGGCTGCCTAGAACTAGGAAGACTTACAGGCTTGGAAGGCAGACTAATCTGCACTAGTGCAAAACTAGGTGGCTTTATTTCAATCATGTGCATGGACTAGGAATTAGGATCATCATTTAATGGTTCACTAGGTCCGATCTTTGAGTCTTTGAGTGACAAAGATTAGGTTGAAGGAACTAATATCTCTTGAGGATAATGCAAAAAATCTCTGATGATTTTTGTCAATTTAAATAATTCTTCTTTTATCTCTTAGATTTCCTTTCCCATTCCTCTGACTATCCCCTCGAAAGCACTTAGTCGTGCTTTCCATAGATCTCCTAGATTCTAACTTTCTGAATTCATCAATGATGAGGGTGATCCTAAGCAAGGTTCCTTTTTTAGACCTTCATTCATTTTTATTAATTACTTGATTTATCTTTCTGTTCCCTAGACGTGATGACATAATTCTTCTTGAATGGACTCTAACATGTTGATTCTTCCCAATATTACCATCCATGGGGTGATGCTTAAAAATACAATAAACGGAACTGTTTTAGTATATTGCAAAAATTATTATTGCATAAACATATAAAGATGTGAACTTTGCAAGTATATAAAGAAATGAATAAATGAATTTACAAGTTTCATGAGATAGGAATTTCAAGCCAAAAAATCTTTCATAGTATAATAAATTGATGTGACTAACCAATAAAAATAAAATAGATAATAGCAACACAACCTATACTCATTAATATCAAAAAAATTAAACAACAAAAGCAAAAGGTTAAAAGTATTCCCCCATGTGTACCTAATTAAGAAATTTCTAGAGCCAGGTATGGCTCTAACTAGGTAAAGCCCTTAGAGTTCATTACATGAATTTTGGGTTAGACATCTAAATAAGTTCCTAAATTGTTCCCCTAGTCCAGAAAGAATTAATGAGGTACCCTAATCCTTACCTATCACAAGTTTGTATCGAAAAGGGTTTAATTCAAATGGGAGTATCTTTCATGCCCGTAGCAAGGTAATACCTCAGGCAGGCGTAGGAATTTACACCAGTTAGGCTTTTCATTGGCCTAAACAAAGGCTAACACCTTAAAAGGTAGAGCTACATTGTCCCTTCCTAAAATGTTACGTACCTATGCCCCATCTGTATATCTATAGGAGAATCTAATGTATATGCAAGTACACAGTGTGTCCGAGGGAACAACTTACCTTTTATGGCTCGACAATTTCAAAAAAACTAATAAAACCCAAATCCTAAATTCCCCAAAAAATTAATGCTACAAAGGAAAACACATGATTAATTTTATGTCAGACTCTCTAACTTGTCCCAACAGAGTTGCCAAGCTATCACTACATGGCCTAAATACGAGTCTTAACCAAGCCTGATTTAAATAGCCGTTGCTCCTATTTTTGTAGATATATTTCTAATTCATATTCTCTTGTTTCTATGGGGCATATCGTTATGGACATTTTTTTTATTTTCGGGGACTAGGTGGTCAGTAAAAATATACAATGGTCAACTTTCCAAGTTTTACGAAAAAATCTAAAAAATGCACAGAAATGAGAAATTTGACTGTAACATTATCTATAGAAACGATTTTCAAAATTTGACAAAAGAATATTTACGAAATGATTTTCCCTTAAATATTCATCTTTTTATCCAAGATTAGTCTTCTAATGCACTCTTTCTGTCACGTGCCAATACAACCATTTATATGTGATAAAATAAGTTACAAAAATGTGAAAGCTACCTTGTAAAGGTTAACTTCTACCATGGCGCTAGCCATATTCATGGTCTAAGATAATTGGGACTACTAGAAAAAGACCCAGATGAAATTAGGTGCCTCCAGCTGCCCCTTTTTGGCCATTGCAAAGAATCAAGAATAAGGCAAAAACCAAATAGACACAATTTCATTCAAGCTATAATTTTTTTTCAAAAAATAATAAATAAAAAATAAAATAAAACTTCATTAAATATATTCATTAAAAATAAGTAACCGAGGGCAAGACCTAGGTTAAGATAGAAAAGTAGACTATCGTGAAACCTAAGTCTGGAAGGTTGACCAAGGCAAAACTGATATAGTCAAATGCGGATGACTAAAATGTAACTGGAGTCTAGAGGATCGATAGGGCAAAACCAATATAGTCAAGCAAGGATGACCAGGATATAAACTAGGTTTAAAGGGTTAACAAGGGCAAAATTGATACAGTTAAATAAGGATGACCAAGATGTAATCCTAGGGCCAGAGGGTTAACCAGGGCAAAATTGATATAGTCAAATGAAGGTAACTAGGCTATAATCTTAGGTCTAGAGTGCTGACCAAGGTAAAATCAATACAGTCAAACAAGAATGACCAGGATGTAACCTAGGTCTAAAAGTGTTGACATGGTGAAACCAATATAGTAAAACAAGGATGACCAGCATTTAACCTAGGTTTAGAAGGTTGACTAGGGCAAAACTGATGCAGTCAAATGAAAGCGATCAAGATGTAACCTAGGCCTAGAAGGTTGACCAAGGCAAAGCTGATATAGTTAAATTAGGATGACCAGGATATAACCTATGTCTAAAGGGTCAATTAGGGTAAAACCAATGCAGTCAAATGAAAGTGAACAAGATGTAATCCTTGGTCTAAAGGGTTGATTAGAGAAAAACTGATATAGTCAAACGAAGGTGACTAAGATGTAATCCTAGGTCTAAAAGGCTGACCAGGGTAAAACTGATAGAATCAAATAAGAATGATTAAGATGTAACTTAGGTCTACAAAGGTTAACGGTGAAACTATTATAGTCAAACAAGAGTGGCCAGGATATAATCCAGGTTTAGAAGGTTGACCAGGGCAAAATAAATGCAGTCAAATGAAAGTGACTAGGATGTAACCTAGGCCTAGAAGGTTTACCAGGGCAAAGTTAATACAGTCAAATGAGGATGACCAGGATATTACCTATGTCTAAAGAGTTGACGAGGGCAATACTAATGTAGTTAAACAAAGGTAAACAGGATGTAATCCTAGGTCCAGAGATCTGACTAGGGTAAACTGATACAGTTAAACAAGAATGACTAGGATGTAACCTAGGTTTAAAAGGATTGACTAAGGTAAAATCAGTATAATCAAGCAATGATGAAAATGCTTGATATTTGACTTACTTAAAAGAATGCAAGACTTACCTTTTAGTTCTGAAATAATTAACATATTAAAGAGCTTTTTCTAATATCACCTTTAACTTAAGATCTGTAAAATATTAAATGTGAATACAAATGCATGAGGAATACATATGATGAATTTTCATGATAAATTTTTTTCAATGCCTGATCCAGCCTATTTTGGAGTTGAATTTATCTTTTTAGAAAATGTGAGGGATATTTATTCTTTATTTGATAGAATCAGCCTATATTTTTGCTTGGAGATTGAAAGCATCTTAAAAAAGCATTAGGGATCTCTTTTTTTTTTTTGGCAGAGGGAGCCAGCATTTGAATTTGAATTTAAAGGCTTCTCCATATACTTGGAGTTGAAGGTTTAAATCTTCAAAGGGTTATTTTATGTTTGCCCCGTGAAATCTTTCCTCTAACCTAGATTTAAGGAATTAAAAAATTATTCAATATTTCTTGAAAGATTATCAAATATCAAGCTAGTGTCTATCAATTAATGGCATAAATTTACATAGCTAGATAAGTATCTACTCAAGGCATATTCATAAAGTTCTATGAAAATAATGAAAAGTATCATAATTTATCAAAATTCTAGGATCTATAAAATGAGATCACCTTCTCATTTTAACTTGAGGAAAAAAGTTTACTCAATCAAAATCTATGAAAATTACAAAATAATTTCAACCATGAATTTTCCAATATTGAGGATAATGGATATGCTATTTTCAACATCATTTTAAAACTTTCTTGTGATCAATGATCACCATTCAGGACTTTTTTGAATGAGATGAAGAAATAAATTTAGAGGCATAAATGAGGCAACACTACTAAAATTTGTCTTAAAGAAATTGATATGACAAGGTTAAAGTTTATCAAGACCAAATTCATGTGGATGTTCATTTCATAGAAGTTCTTTGAAAGGTAAACAATCAAGTTATAACATTTTTTAATCTTCAAATACAATAGCCCAACAAGTGTTAAACAAATGCTAGTAAATACCTAGTCTCAAAAGGGTTTATTTGAAAGGCATTTGGTAAATATCAATTCCAAAGGTTGGGTACAAAAGTTCTGAAAGGTTATTTTAAAAGGAATCATTTTAAGACATTTAAGTCAACCTTTTGTTAATATAATGAAATTTCCAAAGGTTAGGGGTGATTTACAAATTGACATGAAGGGTTTTTTTTCATTAGTTTCATTGGTGGCTATCTTATTAATTTAGGAGCGACTCCAAGACCTTTGAGCTTGCCTCATCATATTATCAAAGACTCAAAAATCATTCAAGAAGATAAATTTTTAAAGAGCTTTCTAAGAATAGCTTGACAGCTCGCATAGTTATGTTTGATCAAAATAGACTTTGTTAGGCACATAATATAGGCCATGGCTCAGGGTTTAGAAAAAAATGATAAATAGGCCCAAATCAAGTGTTTAAGGGTAATTGAATCAAGGATCACATTGTTTCAACAAAACCTGAACCAACATGTCTTCAAAGGCAAAACACATCTATATTTCTTTATCTTTTCTGTCTTTCATCTTTCTTTGCTTCTCTTCATTTATTTTTTCCATCACATTTTTTTCATTCTTTATTCTAATAGAACTTGAAATTCTCTTCATTCTTTGCTTGAAATATTTGAACTTGAAATTCAAACTTTATTCTTTCTTTAAAATTTACTTCGTGACATTTGACTTGTTTCTTTTGTAACTTTAGATTGGAATTTACCCCTTCTAATTTTGAAACTTTCCCTTATTTGCCCCCTTGTATAGAGAGTGATCCTTGATCAGGGTTCAAAGAAAAAAATTATCAGCCTTAAATTAGGCCGCAAAGGGAAATTTTTCCATAGTTATGAAAGGATAAAGAAAAAAGGCATTTTTTATTTCAAACTTAGCCATCTGAACTGGAAAGCATTTTACTAGGAAAAATGGTTATTTTCTTTTTGAAATCATTTTGAGCACCTTAATAATACGATGATGCACTTAATAAAGGCTTAAGGTATGCCCCTTAATACTATTGGCTTCATAGCCACCAATGATTGGTTGAGCCTATAGGAAAGAAAATCGAATCAACTTGAAAAAAATCTCTGATCTCGTATCAAGAATTGGTTTGCAAAGGTTTTGTTTGGAAAGTGTAGACAACTAATTTCATCCGAGTCTCTTTTCCAATAATCCTGAATATCCAAGATCGAGAACCTAAAGGCCATCCTCATTGAGAATGATCTTTTTCAGATGAACAAGACATTTTCAAGACCTTTTTAGACATAATTCAAATAACCGTAAGTTCACGAAAAAAACGACATATTTTGATCTCTCATTTTAGATACACAGGATAAATATTTAAGAAAAAATTATTAATATTTTCTTGCCAAAATTTTGAAAATCTACTTTCGCAGATGATATCATAGTCAAATTTCCCATTTTTAAGATTTTTTTTGGAGAATTTTTCGTTAAATTTGAGAAATTGACTTTCGTATATTTTTACCGATAACTATGTGGTATTTACACTGATATGCACTTCGAAAAATTAGAAATATTCAATGAAAAAAATTTGTGTTGGCATTTTATACCACAAAGTGTCAAGTTGCTCATTTTTGTAATTAATTTTGAATTTTTTTCATAGTATCGCGGGTATTGCACTCGTGAAACTTTTTTGATAAAATTATTTCGAATTTTGAATTTTGGATTTTCTTCTTTATGTTTTTATAAATTAATATTTTAAATAATATGTTTTATTTAATTCATTTTATGTAATATTTAATGTATTTTTGAAAATTTTTTCGGTTCTAGAATACAAACTTTTCACTATCTGTAAAATTTTAGGTGTAATTTTCATGAGTTTTGAATTTTAAAAATCTTTAAATATTCACATTCCACTATCATTAAATCAGTTTTTCAAAATTCATTTATTTGTTACGAATTTTAAAATTTTTTCCGTTTTAGAAATATGGAGTTTTCTACTCCACATATTTTTTCGGGAAGATTTTTCTAAGTTTATATATATATTTTAAATTCCTCAAATATTTTTATTTAATTCATACTAAATAAATTTAGGAAAATTTCATTTATTTTATTAGTTTTGCATTATTCTTTTGAAATTTTTTTTCCCAAAATACGGAGTGTTCTACTTCGTAAATTTTTTGAAAATTTTTTTTTAGTTTATAATTTTTTAAAATTTTTTAAAATTATTTTTTTAATTCATATTAAATCATTTTGAAAAATTCAATTTCTTTTATAAGTTCTAGAATTTTTTTGTTATCAAGATACAGGTTTTATACTTCGTAAAATTTTTCGGTGAGACTTTCTCGAGTTTCTAATTTTTAAATTTCTTTAAATATTATTATTTATTTCATATTAAACCAGTTTTGGAAAATTCAATTTGTTTTATAAGTTTTAGAATTTTTTCTATTACCAAGACACGAAGTTTTCTACCCATAAAATTTTTCGATAGGAATTTTCTAGGTTTATAATTTTCAAAATTCTTCAAATATTATTGTTTGAATCATATTAAGTCAGTTTTGAAAATTTTAATTTATCTTATGGGTTTTGTATTTTTTTTACATATAATAATTTTTATCCAAAAGGATTTTTCTCATTAAATTTTATGAGTTTCGGAACTCTAATCAATTTTTTTATTATTATTTCATTTTCAAATTTTTTTATGATTATTAATTTTGATTTTCTATTTTATTATCATTTTAATTTTATTTCAATTATTGATTATTTTCTACTAGTTTCATGAAAACTAATCTAGTTAATTTCCAACTTTTCCCTTAACTAATTTAGTTGGTTCCTAATTATCCATTACTTGATATTATCAGAATAATCACGTCAAAATATTTGTGAATGACCACTAATTTCATGTCAATTTAATGCATTCCATCTTTTGATGCAATTTAATGAATAAAATAATTAATTAATTAATTAATTAAAAAAGGAAGAAATTGGCAATGCCCAAATCGACCAATAAGGATTTGATTCCTTCTTGGCCGATTCTTCCCCCATATAAATAGGGGAGAATTGATCACGAGGGGGGCTTTTGGTTTTCTTGCTTAAAAAAAATCACTAAAAAAATATAGTTTATTCTAGTTTTCAATTTATTCGAGGTATATTATTTAATCTCTTTGTTTTTCTTCATCTTCATTCATTTCTTTTCTTATTTATGATTCATAAATTATGTTAAGGCTTATGGATTCTCATCCATGTTGAAAGGCTAAACATGGTGAAAATATATATATGAGATATTAGTTATTGTTCTTGTTTTTTTAGTTACATACTGATTTTTTAATAAAATATGTTGTTTGTTGTTGAGATTTTGATCTTATCATATATATGTTGGTGTTTATGTTGTTCTTCTCTTAATGTTTTCATGTTAATATATGATTAAATAGGTTTGCATCCTTATTTTTATTTTTATTTAAACTTGGTAATATTAATTTATCTTATGTTTATTTCTATTTCATGATATCGTGTATCAAAACATATTTATATTTAATTTTTTTTACTTTGTTCGAATCCAATAAGCTTTATGGCTGATGATTTTGTGCTTGTTCTTGTCATGATTTTATGTTTTCTTAATTTTTTTATTTTTATTTTTTAGGTTTTTTATAATATTAGTAAACATAGGGCCTAAATTGTAAAAGTTGTAGAAACTTTTTTAGGCAATTCATGGATTGGTTGAAGGCTCTATGGGTCTTAAGAATTTTGATTTATGTGTTTAGAAACATGATTTAGGCATTTTTAACATTTAGGGTCATTTTTGTAATTTTAGAAAGTTTAAGGACTAGATTGTAAAATTTGAAAAAATTATGCTTTACGGCTAAATATGTTTGGCTGATCCTCTATACATATTTTTCCATGTTTTCTTGTTGATTCTTTGCTGATTTGATGACTTGTTGGTGTTGTTTTATGATATTTTATTATATAGGGGTTGAAATATAATTTTACAAAGTTTAGGGGTTACTTTGTAAATTAAAAATTTTAGGGCAAGGTATTTGGCCGAATCTTTGTTGTTATATTGGTTGCATTTTCATGCATAATTTCATATGATTTTTATAATTTTTAGATTATTTTATTACGTAGGGAGTAAAATGAAAATTTTTAAAAGTTTAGGGACTAAATAGCAAATTTTCATATTTAGAGGGCAAAATGTCCATTTCACCAATTTTAACAATTTCTATTATTTCTATGGCCTTCCATAGGGATATAGAAATTTTCAAAACTTTTCGTATTTGTTCAGTCCTCCGAAGGGTACGAAATGTAATTTTTAAAATTTAGGGGCCTGATTGCAAATTTTGCATTTTAAGTCAAACTTAAACTTTTAGCTTTTCCATTCAGACTAAATTTATTTACTTTTCATGATTTTAGATCATTTTAAGGTTTATTAGGGTTACCGGGATACTTTCACGTCAAAGGTATACCTTAGAGGCATTTTGGTAATTTTTCTCATCAAGACGGTTTTATGCTGAAGGTGAGTATTTTAGGCTTGGTTTAGCCTTCCAAGATCATTTTAAGGTCCATTAGGGTTACCAGGAGACTTTCACATCGAAGGTATACCCTAAGGGTATTTTGTAATTTTGCTCACCGAAACGCTTTTACGCTAAAGGTAAGTATTTTAGGATTGGTATAGCCTTCCAAAATCATTTTGAGGTTCATTAGGGTTATCGGGATAACCTAAAGGTATTTTGGTAATTTTGCTCACCAGGATGTTTTTATGCCGAAGGTGAATTTTAGGATTGGTTTAGCCTTTCAATGTTATTTTAAAGTCCATTAGAGTTACTGGGATACTTTTATATCGAAGGTAGACCTTAAGGGCATTTTCATAATTTTTTTTGAGTCTGGTTTTAGTTAAGTATTAAGATGCTTTTAGGTCAAAAATGCATATTTAGGATGGGTTCTCTATTTTTCAATCATTTTCGAGTCTTTTCATAGTTACCGGGGTACTTTTAAGTGGAAGGTATACCCTAAGGGTATTTTTGTAATTTTGTATTCGAACCATATTCTATATGAGTATTAGGATACTTTCACATCGAAAGTACACATTAAGAATACGTTCATCGTATTAGGTCATTTTTACGTCATAGAGTCCATATTTTTTTAATAATAAAATTATTTTTATAAATAAGGCAATGTCTCCTAGAGAAATTGATATGTAGGATTCCTACCAGTATATGTGAGGAATTTTATAGATTATTTTAATAATGAGATATCCTTTTCAAATAGAAAGTTAGGATTTTTCAATCTAAAAAAAAATAAAACCTTTCATATTCCGCATGGTTTTCCAGCAGGAAGTGATAGAGAATTCGTGCCCACTTGGTTCCCCTAGAGGGTACGAATAATTTTGTGATTTCCAAAAGCATTAAAACCTGACTTTCTCGAAATAATAAATTTCTATAATGAAATATTATGGGAATTATAATTAAATATCAAATATTGGAACCAAATAAAAATCAAAATTTAAGTTAACACGAGATTAATAAGTTACCGATTTTCGAGTATCACGAGCTGGTCGATCCTTACTTGTGATTGTAATTGACTCTCGAACCTTTTTATATGATCTTTGGTATGATCGTGGGCTTTGGAGTTTGTATTCTAGGGTTTCATGACCCTCGAAATACAAACTTCGATAGGTGACCAATCTCACCTAACCCAAATAGATTGGTGGTGACTCCAAATAAATAATCATTTGATAATGACTATTTAAGGTTAAGTCGAGTGAGCGATTCATCTCGACCATCCAGTCCCCAACAATAAGAAGATGTCAATAATGATATGGCCTATAAAAATAAGAGAACATAAAATAGTAATAAATTTAATAAATATAGGAGTGAAGGCCATTTAAGTTGAGCTTGGTTAGGATTTGTATTCAGGCCACGTTGCGACAGCTTGGTGACTCCACTGGGGACATCTAGAGAGTCAGGCCTAAAATTAATTACGTGTTAACTAAATTTTGATTAATTTGGTTTCAACTAATATTTAACTATAATTCCTGATATTTTTAAAATATTTTTTCATTGTATTTTTTACTTTTAAATTTTAGTATATATTCTTCATATTTTTCACTAACCTTTTTGTTTCCTTTGCGGCATTATTTTTTTGGGGAATTTAGGATAAGGGTTTTTACTATTTTTGAAAGTGTTAAGTCATAAAAGGTAAGTTGTTCCCCCGTAAACACTGTGCACATGCATATGCATTAGATTCTCTTCCACGAATAAGGAAGGGGCATAGGTACCCACTATTTTAGGAGGGGGCAAAGTAGCTCTGCCTTCTAAGGTGTTAGCCTCTATCTGGGCCAGTGAAAAGCTTACTGGGTGTAAATTCCTATGCCTACCTGAGGTGTTAGTCTCATTATGGGCATGGAAAATACTCCTACTCGAATTGAACCCTTTCCGACATAGACCCGTGATGGGTAAGGATAAGGGTACCTCATCAGTTCTTTCCAAACTTGGGGAGCAATTCGAGAACATATTTAGATGTTTAATCTGAAGTTCATGTAATTAACTGTAAGGGCCTTACCTAGTTAGAGCCATACCCAGTTCTAGAGGATACCAAATTAGGTACATAGGGGGGAATGCTTCTAACCCTCTACTTTTATAATTTGATTTTCTTGATATTAATACATGTACATTGTGTTATTATGATACATTTTATTTCTCACATTAATTTGTTATATCATGAATGATTTTCTTAATTTTTGGCACGATATCCATATTCCATGGAAATTGTAAATCCATTCGTGCATATACAAGGTTCACATTCTTATATGTTCATGCATTCATAATTTTTGTAATGTACTAATCTGTTTCATTTATTGTATTTTAAGGATCAAGAAATGGGTGATAATTTAGAGGAAAAGGTTCGCCTGTAAGAGTTCATCAAGTAGAGTTTTATCATGAAGTTCGTCAAATGAAAAATCTGCTCAATAAAATGATAAAAATGGTTGAGGGTTTATATGGGATGAAAAAGGAAAAAAGAAAAAAAGATCACATATTGGAAGTATTAGAATACAGAGGCAATGAAATGATTTTGAAGATAATTTTTTGGGCTACTTGCCAAATTTTGTAAATATAAG
>JBBYHL010453123.1:0-10717 GCA_038381835.1 Adansonia madagascariensis | reverse complement strand
ATAATAGTGTAATTTTTCAAATTTGAGCATTTGTTTTTAAACAAGTATTATCATTTAACAAGTATGATTTATAAAAAATTATTTAAATAAAAAATCAAAGAGCTTTTAGATTATACAAATAAAGTTAGTGAAAAAATTTATATTTTCGTAAGATATATTTAAAAAAATTTAAAAATCGAAAAAAATAAAAGTGATAAAATCTTAATAATACTTATAATTACCAAAAAAAATCAATTCTATTTCAATTAATATAATATATTTTTAAATTACAATAACAATTCAAAATTTTAAACTAATCACATATTAAAAATTATTATCGTAGTATAATTATAAATTTTGTGTGATCAGGTTCCCTCTTAAAATTTTTAATAATATTGTACCTTATTATTTAAAAATAAAAGTAAAATTGTGTTTGGCCCCTTAAATTTTTAATGCCTTTGGAGTACTATACATCATTAGTTCATTACTTAAAAATAAGATTGAATTATGTTTGGCCTCTTCAACGTTTTTCAATTTAGTTCCATCATTTGTAAAATATATTTGATATAATAAATTTGATAATTCTTTTAGTTTAAACCTCATTTATTATTATTAACTTAATTATTTTTATTTATTTTTTTCAATCAGTCAATATAGTTACATTAATTATTATTTCTCATAATATGCTTGTTAGGAAATTACAAAAAAAAATAAATAAATAAACTATTACAATATTGTATATTGTGCATTTAACTTATTTTGTTTTTTTTTTTCTAAATATATGTAATTGTAAGGTTTTCTTTTATAATATGAAATAATTTTATGCTTATTTAAATTAGACAATAAATTATTTTGACATTGAAACTTTTATTTCTGATTATTTTTTCCATATGCAATATGAATTATACTATTTAAAAATTAAGAAAATTAATTTCATTATAAAGAATTTATATATTGTTAACAAATTTAATATCATATATATAATATTTATATTTAATGTTGTCATGAACTATGTTAGATTGGGCTATATTGCAAAAAAAATTTACTTACCTGATCCTTAGCTTTATTTTATATACAAATTTTATTTCTCTTAAATCTTTATACATATTAAGTCGACCCCCTCATGAGTATTTTTGGCTTTGCCCCTGTATGCGGTACTTGCATATGTATAATTATTGCATATTTTACATAATAAAAATAGGAATATGATTAATTTATACATATAAAATAATATTTGTATACTTTATCACAATAAAAAAAAATTTAAGTTACAAGTTATGAAATTAAAATAAATTAAAAATTTATTTTATTAGTATTATTTTTATTAACTTAATTTTTTAAAATTATACTTAATTTAAGCTTGGGTCATTTTGGATTAATTGTATGAGTCATTTCATGCTTGGGTTATTTTGAGTTCAGGTTGTCGCAATGTGCCCTTGAAAAATCCTCACGGAGCGAGAACGATGCATGACTTAAAAGTGTAGTTTTCTGGATAAGGAAGTGTCCTTTTAACCGAGACTCTTCCTTTTTGATGTGATGGAAGAGAAAAAGTACATATCATCGGCTCTTAGTCATAAGAAGGGGACCATCAAATGAATTGCTCATACTAGGCTTGGATGGCCATCATAAGATGGCCAACACTCGGAGTCACCATCGATCATTTGGGCTAGGCATGATCGAATGCCTATTAAAACCAATATTCCAAGTTACGAAACTTAAAACATTGATCCCATGGTTTACATAGTCTAGAGATTTGGTGGTTAGGTTCGAGAGTTAGTTACGTGCATGGATCTACTAACATCCTCACGATGCTCGAAATTGGTACCTTCTAGCTATGCTTAGCTTGGTTTCTATTTCTTCGGTTTCTACTTGTCCTTATTTGAATGTAATCCCCTTTTTTATGCATGAATATGTATAAAATAATAAATCTAGGTTCTAATGAAAATTTTAATCCCATATGCATTCTGAAGAGGTGGAAAACGTAGAGATTTTCAACAAAAATGATCTCTGGATTTGATTTTGAAAAATAGATATTTTAGGTCAAGCATTGAAAGGATACTAACATGAAACATTGCCTTTGTGATTTTTTTGGAAACCATTTGGACATATGAACGCAAGATGACCACCACAAAGAGAAACGTGTTAATAAGACGAAAGATAAGATAATATTGTATTAGATAAATTATACAAAAAGGAAAAAAGAGGGACATTCGAAATGTATCTTGTAATTATCATCAGTTATCTAGAGATAACCAAGTTAACAATTTTTGAAAAGTGCTTAGATTAATTGGTTGATTGAGGTGAGAAAACCAGGTTTGAATTTTTGAAAAGTCTGGAGAAAATTCAAAAGAGAAAAAATATGATTTTTGATGATTTTTGAAAATACGAGATTAGGAAATTTAAATTGATAAAAATTAACTATTTTTGGACAAAAATGACATTTTGCGTTTCTAGACAAAACTTGCAATTTTGAGTTAAAAGGTGAGAATTTGACAAAAATAAAAATTAACAAAATTTAAAAAATGCTTGTTCCTTGATCTGAGCTTAAAAAGAGTTGACACGTATTTTTAGACTTGGTTAGGGTTGATTGGACTCATCGAGAGGCATTCGAATGCTCGAGAAGGAGATTTCAAAGAAATCAATTCATTTTGATGAATGTTGAAAATAGGGGAATACATCCCTTTATCCAACTTTTTTTATTTTGTTTTGGATGAATCCGAAGGGTTTAGTAGGTGAGTAAAGTGTGTTGGAAAGGTGACTCAATGAGGGTTAGCATAAAAATGTTTCAAAAATCTGTAAAATTGCTTTCGAGGAGGAAATAATTTTTGAAGTCAAGGCTAGTTCGATGCTGGTAGTGCGTATAGGGGAAATGGTGCAGTGCTCTTTAAAAAATCATGCCAGGCTCATTTGGAATCATTAGATCGCAAATGATACCTTTCCAAAAATGGAATTTCATGAAATTTTTTGGGAAAATATTTAGAAAATATAGAGGAATCATCTAGTGGCTGAAGTGGACCAAGTATAATACAAATAGCTAATTCTAGGGGTTCCAAATAGTATTGGTTTGAAAAATCGTAACTCCCTCATTCGGAATAATCTAAAGCAAATGAGATATCTTTGGAAAGGTAATTTGATGCCCTTGAAGGGGAAATATAAAAAAAATTCAATAAAAATCATTTAGGATTTGGAACTGATTTTTAAATTCATGATTATTATGCCACCAGCATGAAACAGGGAAACTTTTGGCTTTTGGGCTTCTTAAAACTAGACTCAAGTTACAAACATTCGAATGCCTGTGACAAGGAAGATGATTAGTGACAGTGGCTTCACAAGCTCATTCATACAATCTCAGAGTTGTGTGGGACAAAGTAATAGCCCGTAAACTATGTCACTAGTAAGAGACACTAGACAACAAAATCAAGGTGCAAGCAACTTAGGACAAATTAGAAAGACATTTTATTTTTGACAAATTAGAGTGTTTAACCTCATTTAACCTTGAATTCAAATGTGAAAAGCTTGATTTTTTTCCCTTAGATTAAAGAACCAATTGATACAAACATTAAGTCCATATTAACCCTTATTTGGTGAAGTTGATACGGCTCTAACTTGGGGGTTTAACATGGGGGTTTTTATAAAAACAATTTTTTAGCAGACATTAAGCAAACATTTTGATAAACCTATATTGAATTAAATATGATATTCATGGCAACAAACATGGGATGTATGTTTAAACAAACAAAGATAACATTCAGGCATGAAAATGATGACAAACATGCAACAAAATGAATGGAAAGAGGCATGGTCATAGATTCTAGATGACATCAAGAATCATGCCATATAAGATGATGTGAGCATGTTTCAATAATAAAAAGCTTGTTGGAATTTTCAAAACAATATTAGAACATGATTTTAAAGAAAGAAGCATACAAACATAGTAAACCATGGAAAAAAAGGTTAACCAAACATCAAGAGTCCTATATCTATCACAGACAAGGCCATAAATGCATGAGAATCCTAGCAAGGTCATGGTAATATGGATGGCTTACTAAATGATGGAGATGATCAAAGATAGAAAATAAAGTGGGAAAAGATGGAAGTTATACTAAAGAGCTTTACCTCCTAGCTTTTCCTTTATATAGCAAATAACATCAGTTTTGAACTTACTTTCTTCCCTCTTTTTGCTATTGATTACCAAGAAAGGAGTCAAAAGAAGAAGCCTTTTGATGATAGTATTAATAAAGGGGATTTTGGAGGGGGAAGATGAAAAAAATGGGAAATTTTAGAAAGATTTTAAAGGGAGCCTAAGCAAAGCTGCAAGAATAGTATTTTTTCTAAGGAGAGAATGTTTTTCAAGGCTGAGGTAATAGCTATCTAGATTTTTTCAACTGGGCATGTTAATTGAATACATAGTAAGCACATTAGCCATCAAAATAAACTAGCGAAGAGAGCATTTGGGACATTAGTACTGTACTATTTGATGAGTCATTGTATTAGGAGGTGTGCTTACAACATTTCATAGGTTGATGTATAGCCTTGTCGGTAGGAGGAAGCCATGCATGAACTAATCAAACTATTAATCTCACTTTTGCCCTTCATTAAATCAAACTTTAACATGAAATGTCCCTAGGCTAAGCTTATTAGACCATTCAAAAATATTACAACACAATGCTTAAGGCCCAAAAATGAAATCCACATGATTATTAGGAAGTTTTGTAGTCAAAATCGTGACCAAATTCGTGTTTTAATGTAATGGTGCAAAAGGGTGAAATAGTCACGAACTAGGCAATTTTGCCTAAGCATGTCAATACAATGAGTTTTATACTGATAAATTTGGGCATGTATTGATACAATCATATGTGTACCTATACATTCTAGCTAAAAATCACAATTTAAGCTATGACATGACTCTGTATCGATACAAACGATAATGTATCAATGCATCACCCTTTTGTATCAAGAGTAATAGTGAAATTTTGGATTTTAATGACGTAAAGGCCCTGTATCGATACATAAGGGCCATGCATCAATACCATCTTGTAGAATTATGGACTTTTAACAACTTTGTGTTAGTGGTGAAAGAAATCAAATGGGGGCTAACTGAGTTCTCAAAATCTTTTTGCAAATTAAAACTTTGAAGTATAAATTGAGAAATTCAAATATCCAAATTGGAGTTGTATGTTAGAGAACAAATAATAAGCAATTAAAAAGTAGGGAAATAAGAAGCAAACTTCATGAGTTAAAAAGGCTTGGCCTCAATTGCTTACATCCTCTACCTCTACCTCATTTGCCTTAGATTTTCCTAATTCATTAACTTGAATTTTTTTTAACCTTCAAGGCTAACGTATAACCGTTACAACTTTTTATCTTTTTCTTAAGGCTAAGATAGAACCTTTATCTTTTATCTTTTATGGCTAAGGTAGAACCCTTCTCTACTTTTTAATAGCTAAGTAGAAACTTCCTCTTTTTATAAGAACTTGGATGTAAACAAAGAAAACCTCTAAAGGCTAGGTGTTTATAAGAATTTTAACTCAAAAAAAATGTGTATTTAAAGGTACGAAATGAAGAATACAAAGATAAAAAGAATTGATCCTATATTATTGTAAACTACTCTAGAAAATGATGGAATTAATGAAAATTTTGAGTCTAAGCTCTTTCCCTTGGTTCGTCATCTTGTTGGAGGTATTGGTGAGGCTTATTTATAGCATTGATCATCAATATAGCCATTGGGAATGTTTGGTGAAGGAACTTGGCCGTTAGAGACTTTATTTGAATGATTCTTGTTCATTCTCGTTAGAATGTATTGATATATTTGAGTGTGTATCGATACATTGCCTGTATCCATACAAAAATATAACCATTGTAAAAGCCATGTATCTATACAATTGCATGTGTATCAATACAATTTAAGATATATCGATACATTCCAAGCTTGTATCGATAGATTTAAGTGTTTCATGAAAGTTCAGCTACTACCAAGCATTGTATCGATACGTACACATGGTGTATTGATACATTTACATAAAATCAACTTTAAGGGGTTTTTCATGACTGAAAATGTTATAAAACTTATCCCAAAAGTATTTTATACTAAGGCATGCATTTAGAACATATTTTTGAGTAAGTTGAAGAGCAAAATCCATTTTAGTATTTTTCAAAATACTTTCAAAATAATTCATTGAAAAATACTAACTTGAAAATATTTAAATATAAGCTAATGAAGCTTAAGTTTTAGTTATATCTTGGCCAAGATTAATTTAAAGCTAATGTAGCTAACAATATCTCCCTTTTTGATATGACAAAACTTAAGGTGAATTTGCTTGTAAAACTACTTCTTAATCATTTAAATATTTTCAATAAAACTCTCTTTTAATAAAAGCATTATTATAAATTTTTAATATTTTATAAAATGCTTTTGGAAAATTTTGGCAATGATAATTTTATAAAAACTAATCGATTTCATGTTGTTAACTTATTTTAATTAAATTGAGTTGAGTTTGGGTTTGACTACGTTGGTTTGGAATTGGGTTAGAACTAATAAATCTACACAACAGTCAACAAAAGTAATGGAATTGGATTTTTATTAAATTTTAAGATTCACTATTTCTTTTTTGACGAAGAGATCATAAAAAATAAATTATAAATGTTAAAATTTAAATTTTATATTTTAAAAATAATTACATAAATTAATTAGATTAAATTTCGAATTCATTTTGATAATAATTGGAATAATCATGATCTTATGTAAAATTTAATAATTAATGATCACATACTAAACATTTGATCAAGGTAAAATTCATTGTTATTTATTAATTTAACACTTGATATAATTGTTTCTCCCATTCTGTTAAAAAATACACTTTTTTTTATAAGATTACATGCGTAAGTAGAAAATACAATTTAACAAAGCATTACTCATAACAACAAACATAATGATACAAGTAACAAGAAATCAATAAATAAACTTATAAAAAAATATAAATTAAGCAAAATCTATATATATACATATATATGATAAAACTTTAGAGCCTAAAACCAATTATATTCAAGACTCTGCCTTAATTTTCATTGGAAAATAAAATACGTATTGTGTTTAATTCCAATGAATTGAGAAAAGTCTAAACACTTACTATTTTATGAATGGGAAATCAATCATCCCTCTATTACGCAGTGACAGTGAAAGGAATAGAATTTTTCAATCCCTTTTCTACACAATCACCATCAGACATGAAAGATTAAGGATTAACGTTTGAAAGGTAAAAGATTGAAGGGTGCGTTGGAGAATGTGTTGAACATTTTTAATGTATTGGAAAAGAAAATTTTTAATAATTTATTTTTTAATTCAAAATTTATGTAGATAAAGAAAATTTAATTTAATAATAACATAAATTTCAATTATTTATTTGTTTGCTTGTTTGTTTAAATTTATTTAGATTTGTTTATTTATTAGTCATGAATAGATTTTTTAACTGTTTTTGAATATGTTCGATTATATGTTTATAAATATGTTAGTTTAATATTCATAAAAAAATTTGCTTAATTTAAATGAAAAAATATGAACACACCCCATTTTAAATGAATTGAGTTTTAACACAACTTTAAAAATTTTTAATGAACCTAAACTGAACACAAACAAGCTTAAAATGAATGAATACGAACAAGCTCTGTTCATTTTTAAACCTATTACAATTTCCAAAAGTTTGAAACGAAAAAGATAGAATAAATGAGTTATGATACCCAATGAGTAGAGGTATTCATGACTGCAGTCCAAATATTTTTAAGTCTTTTATCGAAATCCCTTTTTGGCCTTGCTCATAAGCCTATTTTATTATTAAAAAATATTAAAATATTAAAATTTATTTTTATATTAAAATTTATATATTTTTATAAAATTTAAATAAAAATATTATTTTTATTATTTAAATAATAATTCAAGTCAAGTCACATCAATCTAAATCGGTCCAAATCAAGAATATGAACTCTCAAGCCTTCAAGTTCAGTAGAACCTGTTGGACTAAATGACCCGCCTAACCTTCATCTACTAAACAAACATACACTCTCACAAAATATCCCCGTATGGTTGGAAAAGAGAAGAGATATTTAACTATAAGACAATATGGAAGAACTTCAAGATTTATGATTTGGTAAATAAGATAATATTGATTGGAGAAATCAAATGCATTAATTTAGTTCAAATTTTAATAAAATGAATTCTTTTAAAGCAAAATATTAAACTCATCACCATTCTCTAAAATCATGAAATGTATAACCTTCGAATCAACTTCACGTCCATGATCTGTGCCATTACCATAATAAATAAACCCATATGGGCTATTTAACAATTGTACACTCTTTTAGTGTAAATGTGTAGATAATAGCAATTATGACCCATCGTTTTTGGGTCATATAAGTGGTACACACTCAATTTGGATTAATTTATTATCACACATCTTTTGTTGATCAAATAAAATAAGAATTACATGCCATTTATGGTCAAATTATTATCGATCAAATAAATATCAAACTCTTATTTGGGGCCAAATTATTATCATATGCATTTTTTGGGCCAATAAATAACACATAGTCATTTAGTGTGAAATTATTATCGCACATTCCTTTGGGATCAAAATAAATGTCACATACCAATTTAGAAATAAATTATTATCACACACTCATTTTGGGTCAAATAAATGTCACATACACATTTAGGTTCTAACTTTGAGACACCCTTTTGGATCAAGTAAATATCACACACTCATTCAAGTCAAATTATTATCACACACTCCTTAAAGCCAAATAAATATCATACCTCGAAAGTCATTAAATTTCCAAAAAAAAAAGAATAATTTCTTCTATTTTTCAAATTCCATAATAAAATGAAACATTTTTTTGCCAACAAATCAAACAAAAGTTTAATAAGTATAAATGAATCAAATATATATGTGCGCGCGCACACAACCAATTTATAACACCATTTCGCACGTCAAGAGCACTTGACCCGCCCAAAGAAGCGTCAAATGGACGGGGAAAAAATTATCCCTTCCGATGCACCTCCGTGCTTAACCGGTTGGACCTATTCTACTTGCTTTCATAATTTTATCTGGTCTTTTCTTCCGACGAAAAAAGAAGAGTCTATTGTGATTTTGGAAGATGGACAGAGAAAGAACAAAACGAAGGAAGCTTTCCTTTTTGTAGGGCAAATGGTGGTGATTGCACACAGAAAGAATATATATATATATATATATATATATATATATATTTATCTTCATTTATTTAAAGTTTTTTTTTTTTGAAGATTAGATGGACTTTTCATTTTATTGTTTAGAGGAGAAATGAATGCATGAACGTTTCACTTAAGCTTTTTGTTTATTTTCAAATATAAATTTATATTTAATGCATCAAAAATATATGAATTTATATATATCAATGCATCATAATATGATATCTTATTGATGAATAAAATTAAAAGTAGGTCAAGGTATTCCTCTCAAAAGAGTTTTGTTCTTGTATTGTTTTTTCATACCTTCTACACAAAAAAAATAATAATAATAATAAAATAAGGGTATTCCTCTCGCATATGTGATTCTAATTCCCACTACAATTGCCTGGTTTTGCCCGGTACTTAAATTGGGAGGTACTATTATTGTGCAAGACTTGTTCCTTTCTATCAAAGATATCCACCGGGTGTTCATCATATGTTAATTCTTCTCAACTCAATTACTTAACGAACAAGCAAATGAGATGGGTCAAGCATATATTTCTTAATGGATGATATGCGAAAGACATGAACAAATTTGGAGGCAAACCTAACTATAAGCTATTGGTCCTACCTTTTTTACTATCTCATACCATCCAATATAGCGGTGTGATAACAAAAATTTATAACAACTTATTATTATTATTTTTAATAAAGAAATTAAGATCCTTAGTTGTAAGGTTTAAAACCTAAGTGGTTTAGTCACAACAAGAGAAGACTTTTTTCAACGAAATTTTTGTTGCAAGAAGTTAAATTTTCAAACTCATTTTCGACGAAAAACTTTCAATGAAATTTTCCATTGAAAATATTTAAGTCGCTGATACTTTTTTGTCGAAAATAAGAGTATTTTCAACAAAATTGTAAGTACTTTCAAATTTTATTTTCCATTCCATTGAAAAAAACTACTATAGTCTAAAATACTTAAGTTGCTTATACTTTCACATCAAAAAACAAAAAATTCTCTTGAAAATAAGAGTAATTGTAAGTACTTTCTAACAGTATTTTTCATTCAGTCGACAAACTATTATTGTTAGATATACTTAAGTTGTTGATATTTTTCCGTAAAAAAAAATCGTTAAGAAAAGAGTATTTCTGAGGATTATTACTAATGAAATATCCGTCGAAAATTCTATTTTCAAAGAAACTATAAGTACTTTCCGATGATATTTTCCGTTCCATAAAAACCTATTACCATAAAAAATATTTAAATCACTAATATTTTTCTTCAAAAAAATATTCATTAGAAATACATGTCAATGCACCTTATACGGTAATATTATATTTATCTCATATTATATATGATGAATAATCCTATGAACATGCAATTCTTGACTTACGGATCTTCATTTTCTCATTTCCTATCTTCTCAATTTGGAATGATATAGTTTTGTAAATATAGGTAAAAATTGAGTAAAAGTTCATTGGAAGTCCCTCTACTATGTGAAGGAAGCATTTTAGTTTATGTACTATTAAATTCAGTATTTT
>JBBYHL010453082.1:0-54304 GCA_038381835.1 Adansonia madagascariensis | reverse complement strand
TGATGAAGTTTTTTTAGAACATTGTATAAAATTGATGAATATTTAATATATAAAATTTATTTAATCTCATTTATTTCGTATTTGAAAATATTTTTCATATATATAAATTAAAAATATTCAAACTCCGGTAAACCCAAAATGGTACACCGAAGCACACCGGTACCGATATGCACCTATACTAAAATAAAAATAATACATTCACCAGTTCATTACTGGCTACTTTGTAGAGTATTCTTAACCTTTGCTAGACAACTAAATTTCATTCCAAAAACTATGAGACATTCGAATGCTGGAAGAAGGCATTCGAATGGCAAAAGCGATTTTTAAACAATATTGAAAACAATTTAGGAGAATTGTAATGCTAAAATAAAAAAATCTGAAGGAAAACAAAATAATTTGTACTTATTTTTTTTTTTGGTATAGAATCTAGCAATTTTGACAATAATATAGTGAAAATTTTGTTTCAAAAAGCTAATAGACATTTTGGAAAGCTAAATTGACTTTCAAAATCCCTTTTTGAAAAGTTTGCAACATTTGAAAAAAAGATCCCATCTAGGGATAAGATGGTTTTGAAAATATTTAGTAACAAAACATGTTGAAAACAGAAGTGTAGTGTGTTTTTAAAATATTTTATCTTATTTCCTTTGCAATGTTTAACTCAAATTTGCTTTCCCTAGTTTTTTATAGAAAAAACAAATCAATCAAGGACTCGCTTTTTGAATCTTGGTTAGATTCCACTAGAAGGGTCTTTTGAAAAATTTGTCTTTTGGCGTGGTCAATGAATAAGAAAAATCTAAAACTAAGTAACCCAAAAGACCATTACCACACACATTAAAAGAATAATAGTGTCGCAACATAATTTGGATATGAATCCTGACTCATCAGACTTAAAAGGTGGGTGTCTTTCTTCCTATATACATTAATATATCATTACTTTTTCTTTTATTTTTTAGAGGTCATATCATTATTATTTTTTGTTTTCAGGGACCGAATTATCGAGATGAATCGTTCATTTGACTTAACCCTAAATATTCATTACAAATCGATCATTTATCTTGGAATCACTAGCAATCTATTTTGGCTAAGTGAGATTAGTCACTTATTGGAGTTTGTATTTCAAGGGTACGAAACCCTCAAAAACAAACTCCGAGATTTGCGGTCACACCAAAGATCATATGAAAGGGTCTAAAAGTCAGTTACAATCACGAGTAAGGATAATCCCTCTCATAACACCCGATAATCGATACCTTATAAATCACGTGTTAACCTAAAATTTGATTTTCACCTGGTTTCACTATATGATATTTAATTATAATTCCCATATATAAAAATAAAATTTTATGAAATAAATTTATTATTTTGTATCTTTTAAAATTAAAATATCTTTCGTACCCCATTGGAGAGCTAGAGAAACACAAAAGGTTTTATTATTACCTCTTTTGTACCCCACCTAAGAGCTGGAAGAATAAAAAAGATTTTTAAAAATTAAAATATCTTTCGCACTCACTAGAAAGTTGAAGGAATACAAAAAGTTTTATTTTTACAAAATTCAAAATTTTGAATTTTCTTGTTTTTAAAAGGATATCTTGTTGTCAAAATAATTCGTGAAACACCTCTCATATACCGGGAGACATTCCACACACTACTTTAACTCGAAAACATTGCCTTAATTTTCAAAAATTCTGATTTTATGAAAAACAATAAAATTTTTCCTAAGACTTGGTTTCAACTACATGTACGAAACTAGACTCAAAAGACTTGAATAAGGTCAATGAGACCAAACTATTCCTTAAAATACCTTCAATATGAAAATATCCTAGTAACTCTAAAGGATTGACTTTATTATAAAATTACTAAAATGTTCTTGGGGTATACCTTCGACCTAAAAGTATCCCGATAACTTTAAAAGACTCAAAAATGATCATAAAAGATAAACCTATCCCTAATGCACAACTTTGCCATAAAAGAATCCCATTGACTACATAGGACTTGGTTCTAATATGAATTACTAAAATATCCCTAAAGTGTACCTTTGACGTGAAAGTATCTCGGTACCTTAAAGGATTCGATAACTTAAAAAAAAGATGAACTTATCCCTTTTATGCACTTTCGATAGAGAAGTATCTCGGTGATCACAAAAGGCTCAATTCTAAGGTAAATTCTAAGATACCCCTACAGTGTGCCTTCAACATATAAGTACGTGATACCTTTAAGGACTCAATAACTTCATAAAAGGATGAACCTATCCCTATTATGCAACTTTGACATAAAAATATCCCGATGATCATAAAAGACTTAGTTCTATGGTAAATTACTAAAATACCCCCAGGGATACCTTCAAAATATAAGTATCCATTGCCCTAAATGACTAGATAATGATATGACAAAAAATGCAAAAATTATTATTAGGTCTCTAAGTTTCTTAAATTTGCATTCCAGCCCAAAAATGGCTAAAATTGCTAGAAATGTCTCTTAAATGACCAAAATACCCTAAATAGGTAATTTGATTTAAGAAATGGCTATTTTAATCCTAAATGCAAGCTATTACTAAATGGTCCCTAAACTTTTACAACTCTACAAAATGGTCCCTGCATGATATAAAATACAAAATGAAATATCGAACATATGAAAATCATCATAGAAAACATACCAAAGGTCACCAAAAGCACTCAGCCAAACACCTTTGGCCTTGGAACAATTTTTTTCACTTTTTGCAAGTAAGTCCTTAAACTTTTAAAAATTACAAAAAGGTCCCTAAAAGGTTAAAAATGCATGATATGCATCCAAACATGTTAAAATGCATGAAAAACACCCCTAAAGGTCCACAAGTGATTTAGCCAAGCATGGATGGGCTTGAAATTTTTTTTTTTCAATTTAGTCTTCAAAGTTTTCATAATTACAAAATAGACTAAAACAATTATCAAATACTTCACTAATTAGGCACATATATAGTTCGGCCAACATGGGAACTACCTTTCCAATGCCTTGAAATTTTTCGTGAAATTGTTTTTAGGTATTTCAAAAATGACAAAATAGTCCAAAACAATATAAAATCAAGCATAACAATTTATTCCAAGCATACAACCAAATTTGGCCAACTTTCATAGCAAGCAAAAACAACTTTTTTCTACATATATTTTTTTTTCTAAATTTTATCAATCTTAAATATGTATGAAATCATGAAAAATAATGAATATGTCAGCATATTTCACCATAAATCAACATGAAAACACCAAGGAAAATGGCACAAAATTATATACATAGTATCACAATATTATTCGCACAATAATTACATATTTCATAATGAAAATCAAACTGTTATTAGCAAAAATCAAATTAAACAACAAAATCAAGAAATTTTGATCTAGCTTTCATACTTGGCCTTTCAACATGGATCAAAATCCATGAGCTCAAGTAGTAACAAAGCTCACTAAAAGGATAAAACAAGCCTAAAATGAAGAAAAATCACAAGTTTTCCAATAAATTACCTTGAAAACTTAAGAAAATAAGATTTTTTGGTGTTTTTATGCTATGGAAGCATTCCTTTCTATATGAAAACTTCTTCCCTTAATTTATAAAGAAGGAGGATTAGCCAAGGGCTGAAGAAAATCCCTTGGCCAAATCTTTTCTTCAGTTACCCTTTCTTTTTTTATTCTTTTGTTTTTACCTTTTTAGATTTTGATAAGATCAAATAAAAGTTTTTGTCATTTTGCATGATTCATCATGCATGACATCATTATCTAGAACCATGAAGATAAGATAAGATGAAAAAAATCTAATTTGGATAAAAATAGATTATTTGGACTAAATTATAATAAATTAAAAATTATGTATTTAAAAAGTAAAATTTTACATAACAAATTTAATTAAAAGTTTAATCAAAATAAGCTTATTGGACTTATTAGAAAACAAATGAGCTTATTGGACCTGTCAAAAAACTTAACAGGCTTATTGGGTCCATTTGAAAAACTAACAGGTTTTAAGCTTATGAAATGAAAAAAAATAAATTTTGGCCTATTAAAAAAATAAAATTAAATTCTTGGGAACTTTCATGTACAAGGAAGAGGCAATCAAGAAAATCAAACTCATAAAAATTTTACAAAAAATCTTCATAGAAAAAAATTTATATTTAATAAAAATGAATTGGAATTTCAAAAAGGAATATTCAAGTTATTTTATTGAAATACGTAAAAATATTTAAAATTCTAAACTCTAAAAATTTTATAGGAAAATTTTTTGGATAAAAAGTTTGCATTTTGGAGCCGAGAAAATTCTAAAAATATGTTTAAATTTATAAAAATGTATTGAATTTAACACATTATTCAAAATACTAATATATAAAATAATAAAGCTGAAAATTTGAAATCTAAAACTAATTTTCAATGAAAAGTTTTCACGAGCAGAATATTGTGGTACTGTAAAAAATCTAAAATTAAATACTAAAATAGATAATTTGACACCTTGTGATAAAAAATGCCAATAACTATTTTTGCTTGAATATTTTTTATTTTTCATGATGAATATCGGCATAAATATTACATGGGTATCGATAAAAATATAAGATGGGTGACTTGCCAATCTTTACAAAACATCTCAAAAATCCCTAAATAGAAAATTTGAACATGGTATTATCTGCAAAAATGAATTTCAAAATTTTAAAAGAATAAAGTTAGAAACCATTTTTTTATGCTAATAATACACAGGCATCGATAAAAAAATACAACAGTCAACTTGCCAATTTTTATAAAAAATCTCGAAAAATCCATAACAATGGGAAATTTGACCTTAACATTGCATGCAAAAGTGAATTTCAGGATTTAAAAAAATAAATTTGAAAAAAAAATTTACCTTGATATTCATCTTTTTTATCTAAGATTTATTCTCTATGATCCTCGAAATGGTGATTTTAATATCACAAGCATATGCGATCATTTATGCATGACTAAAAAAATCTTGAAAATGCTCATTTTGCTTGAAGGAGGTTGATTATACTGTGGCGGTCATTTAACTCTCAATCTTGGATATTTAGAACTAATAAAAAAAGAGTCCGGACAAAATTAAGTGTCTATAAATAAGATAAAGGTTTCATCTCCATGAAATCTTGTATTTAAACCTATCTTAAAGGCATTGTATTGACCGATAATTTTATATGTGAAGTGAAATTAAACATGGAATGGACATGCAAACAAGGTCATGTTTAGGATGTCATCATATGAAGAAATCACTGGCCTTTCAACTCTTACACAATCAAGATATGATGCAAAAAGAAAAGAAAGGAAATCACATTTCGAAGAAAATTCTCATTTTCTCTTAAAGTAAATAGATTTTTCTAGAAATCTTTTAGAAATTTTCAATGTCTAGAATCTAAAAATTTTCAATTCTAATGTGTTTTACTGCCCCCTTTTTATAGCCCAATCATTAATTTTCATGTAAGCATTTAGATCATTTGATCCGAAGGCAATTGTTTTTCCAACAAATGCTTTCTTTTTTCCTTTTTCCTTTATTTCAATTTCTAATTTTAAATAACGTTCGATTCATCAAAACAAATGGACAAGATTAAAACATAATAATGAGGTGTAATGTCCATATTACCATCTTTTCTTTTCATTAAAAACACTCACTTCCTTTTTTTTTTTTTCTTTTTCTTTGTTGGGTTTCAATTTTTAATTTTCAAAACCACTTAATTAAATCTTCTCCAAAGAAGTATCAAAGTTCCAAATTAGCGATTTTTAAAGCATTTCTCAATTATGAAAAAATCCAAAAAAAAAATCTTATGCCAGAAATTAATGAAATATTGTGTTGAAATTATTGTTAATCAAGCTCAGAAAAATTTGATGTCTATAGCGAATTAAACTCACAATATAATTGGTAAAATTAAAAAAGAATCATGATTATCATTAAAAAATAACTTTGAGGAGAATTTATACTATAAAAAATGTTAATATATACAGTGTTTCATAATTTCAAGTGGAACACTATTTATAATAGTTATGATATTAAGTAATGTAAAATTTATTGGACAAAAGCCCTTAGGAATGATAAATATCATAAATTACTTAGATAATGATGACAATAATAGCACAAAATTTGTTAGATTGAAACCTCCAAATTTTAAATTAAAATATAAATTCCATTAATTATTTTAATGAATTCATATATTCATATGTCTAAGCTCGAACTCAACCAATAAATAATAAAAATAACTACAATAAATAGTACTAAAAATCTAAAATAAAACATGATGTTTAACCAATTTTAAATGGAAAAGATTGTCTACAAAATTTATTAGCACAATTTATACCTCACTTGGATGTTATCGTGCTATGCATCCAAGGCCAAAAATGGGGTGAGGGTGGGGAGCCCCTCTGATTGCACTCCATTGGGAATGCATTTTGATACAATCAGTAAGGGATTAAACCCCCCTCAACACCCTTCAATTCACTGAAGGGGCAAAACTGGACCTCGATGTCACTTGACCTCGATGGAAAGTTAAATTCCCCTTTTACCCTTTCATTGTTTTCTAAATATTTTTTTTTCATTCTTTTATATTTGTATTATTAATTTATTTTTACAATAACTATAAATTCAAAATATTTTAATTATTTTTAATGTAATTATTATTTTAATAATTTAGTTATTTATTGTATATACACATTTTTAATATAATGTTAATAATGATTATTTTCTTTTTTTATTGTAATTTACCATCACTATGTTTGTATCCAAATACATAACACACTACCAATTTAATCTCAACTCTAAAACATCCTATCTCTCTGCTACAGTAAATAGTATTTACTTGTAGCTACCGGTGGCGAACACAAATTTTCAGAATGGATGAACACTCATAATTCTAGTTTTAAAATGTTGTTGGCTTTTGCTTCGAGAGCTCTGCTTTAGCTTCCAATAGCTATTACAAATTTTGATCAGATTTACTTTTAAAATTTAAAATGTTTCTAATTTGAATAATTCAAACCTCTGATATTCAATTGTTTTAAATATTACTAGAACGCATGGTTTTAGAATTTTGGTTCAATGATTTTTTTTTTAATTTTTAGTGTTAATTATATTTTAGAATTAAAAAAATTAAAAAATTGGAATAAAAAATAAAAAATAAAAAATAAATGAATGATCAATCGATGCATTACACATGATAAAATCACATGTTTTGCTACTTTCAAATTAGTTTCTGGACAACTGAAGCATTTGACAAAATGGCTTGTGCCTCGTATTGTATAATCCTAAAATGAGTAGATGACTTGACATAGATATATTGACACACTAATTAAAAAACCTTTAAGTAAATATAGTTATATATGCTCTCACTATGCATCGCATAAATTTTGATATGATATTTATAGTAATGTATGAAAAATACAAATGGAATAAGACATAACTTGGAACAAAAAGTAACATGAATACACCATGAATAGACGAACGAATAAAAATTTACATAAAATGAATTATTACATGTCAAAATTTGTATAAAATATTATAATACATTGAAAATATTATTAATTGAAAAACAATAATAAGAACACGATGACATATAACACAAAATCAGGGGTTATTTGAATATTTTCAATTAGACTTAACAATTTTGAACATAACATGAATACGGCATGGGAAAACAACTAAAATACGACATAATATGAAAAATAAAATGAACATAGCATGAATAAATGAACATGTTAAAATCTATATAAAATTGTGTGAAAATTTATATAAATATATAAATATATAAACCTTAAATATGATTATAACAAAAAATAACAGGAATATATAAATCTTTATTTTTTCACTATCCTTTCTTCTTTTCCTTCTTCCATCTTCCCCAAATTAGAAAGAAAAAGACTTATCAATCCCAAAGAAAGCAATCCTCTCAAATAAGGAGATTATTTTAATACAGATTTATAAATTCTAACATAAACTCGTCCGAATTTTAACCTAGCCCAACCTAATTTGATAGAGAAAGTCATTAACCCGAAATCAACCAACCTAAACTCAAAAATGATCTGAACCCAAATTGACTCAAATCTAGAATGACCTAATATCAAAATTACTTGAATCCAAAATGATCGAACTCAAAATGACCCAAACTTAAATATGTAATATTTAATATAGAAATGTACCTCTAGCTATTATTGATCAAGAATGTGACCTCGCTCCAAACAAACGAAGACAAACATCCTGTATAAGTCTTCTAGTTTATTTCCTTATTTCTAAATATTACTTTATGATGGTGGACAAGAAATTTAATTAGACTAGACTAGGGACCTATACTAGAAGATTAATTAGTGTTACATCCTATTATCAAGGAATCTATATTCTAATTAATAACTGTAGTAGAGTTTAATTGCCTTTAACCCTTTTCACTAGAGTTTTATCTTAGATAGGATTTATTTGAATAATATCATCTTAATTATAAATAAATAATTACCTTAGTCTACTTATATATCATGTGAGCTGCAAAAAGTCTAATATACTCCAATTTAGCTTATATGATAAACCAAGAAATTGATATTGAAATCCAATCTTTAATATGGCCATAAGTTACTCTAGCCCAGCTGCCACTTAATTAAAGATTCATATAGCACAAATCATGCAGTAGCATTCTAATTCGAATATTTCCTTTCATGTATCACAATGCATAATCCTCTTTAAATGAGCACTTTATGAGGTAATACTTTATGAATGAATTTCTTTTTGTAATCATTTAAGGTCCAATCGAAATGTAAACTTTATGTGCACAAACTAAAACATGTCATCGGGCTCTAAGAATGTGAAAACAAGAAGATTAAAGAAGCCTAATTACATCATTATAGAATTTAGCTGCCTCCATAGGCTTTACAAGAATTTTAAACTGTTTTATAGACAATGCTATGGTCATGGGATCCGCTATAATTAAATCTATAATGATGTGTTAGATATTCATTCTTGCTTCTTTATAGAGTCTCTAATAGCAAGGTACTTAATATCTATTTGCTTGCTATGACTCCCATTTTTATCATTCTTAGAAAAGTAGACTACATAAAGTTTATCACAATAGATCTTTAATGGCCTTCTTAACAACTCTCAAACTTGAGATAAAATGTCTCAACCTTATTGCCTATGATATTACTTTATAACATAATTCCTTTGGCAACTTTCATATGACTAAAGCCAGGATTATTTTAATATTTACCAAGCACTTCTGCTGTAGGCTTTCTGTCAAATTTTGATTGAACTTGACCATACATAATGTTACCAATACCAGTTGCCTATGGAATACTTTCATATGCTAATTTTCCAAACATTGAGGAGATATTGACTTAAATCAAATTTATCCCCTTCACAATTTGTGTCACTGTAAGTGAATACTTTTGCATCTTAAATCTTTCTAAAATTCTCTTGATATCAGTTTCTTGAGATAGACTTAATTTCTTTTCAGACTTATCTCAATAAATCTTTATACCTAACATGTAAAGCTTCACCTAAATTCTTCATGTCAAGGTTTTGAGAAAGACAATCTTTTGTGTCATATAATAGAGCCAAATCATTGCTTGAAAGGAGAATATCACCAATATATAAGACTAAAACTATAAACTTACTTTCACTGATTTTAAGGTATGTATAATGATCAATGACATTTTTAGTAATCCCAATGATGTCCTATGAAGCTTTATATATTTTTAGTGAGGTGTCTTGTTTTACTTTATATATTAATCTTTTAAAGAAACCTTCTGGTCATATATAACTCTTCCTAAGATCCCTATTTAAGAAACTTATTTTTGATCCATTAAATGTAACTCCCAATCAAAATAAGCTACAAAGCTATGATAATTTTAAATGAAACTTTCTTAGATTCGGTTTCCTTATATTTACATCATAAACTTCCACATTTACTAGACAATCCGAGTTCATAATTGTCTTATGCTAGGTATAACTATTCCATAATTCTAAGAAAGTTTTAGAAACCAATTTAATTGGAACTTTATTTAAGACATAAATAACACTTTTAATGCATCAATCCATAAACTTAAGGGAAGGTCTATGATCTATAAATATTACAGTGTTTTCTTTAGCTTCATTTGTGGAATTATTAGTTCACCTTTTCTGCAATGCAACTAACTTAAGTGTCAAATTCATGGGTTTCAAGAACTTCATCATTTACCAATCTCTAAATTTCTATGTGGAGATATGACACAATCTTTATACCATAATTTAATAGAGTTTTCATTCATAGAACATCTTTACTACTAGAAATCATATATATAGTTAATGAACTTATTTTCATAATCAGGATTCAAGTTAATGATAAAACGACAAGTAGAAATATTTTATTTTAAAATTGCAATAATAGAGTTCTAGAATACAAAACCTATTTTACTTAAAGAAATTTCTAAAATGAAAGATAAAAACTCTAAGTTCAATACAAATTTTAATTTCAAAAATGATCCTGAAAGTGTTTATCAATTTCTGGAGTAGATGTTCCTCCCATTTTCTTTTGGTTTCCTTGGCTTTATGAAACCTTACATGGTTATAAAATATAATTGGTTAAGCCTAAGTCCAACCACCATATGTTATAAGAAACATCACCAAATGAGATTCATACAAAATTAAAGTTACCTTTATTTTCGAGCCTCTTTTTACACTTCAGGCAGTTTTTCCTTATGTGTCAAGTTAATACAAAAATGAAAGACTAGATATCATTTTCTTTATTTTCATTTTTCCTTCTTCATATTTAGAATGCATTCGCCCTACTTATCACCTTTTACCTTAAGTTACTAGACAAACTAAATCTAGTTTCCCATTCTTTAATCTTTCTTCCTCTTGAATACACATAGTTAAGAATTCATTGATAGATCATTTTCTTCATGTGTATTCAGAATGGTCCATACTCATTAGGAAGAGAGTTAAGTATTGTAGTGATTAGCAATAATTCGAAAAAAACTCATTTCTAAAAACTTAAGTAAAGCAATAATGTCTCCTAAATCCCATAACATGCTTATGCATAACTTTTAGAATTGTGGAATTGTTATACTTTGTTCCTTAAAGTTTTTTTGTAAAGGTGACAGCCAAAGCCTTATCAGATTTAACAATTTGGTTTTTAATGGCTTTCAAAAAATCCTTGACAATGTCACAATTTGGGATGAAATCCTAAATTAATTTACTGATAAAGGATTTGATGTACACCATACTTAAACAGTTAGATTTTTCTCACTGTACATCTGAATCCATTGCCTTTTGTGTATTTTATTCGTTGAGAACAAGTTATTCATTTGAAGCGCTAAGCCAAGGTCTCTACCCCCAAAAATAATTTAATTTACTTCTTTCAATTAGAGCAATTTTTAATCACCAGATTGCCTTTATTCTAGTTGCCTTATCAATCACAACAGTAGAACCTACTGCAAAATGCAATGAATTATACTTTAATTGAATAAAATACTTTATATTCAAGTTTAAATTCAAACCTTCTTGTGGGTAGAGGTGCATCATGCCTATGAATTTACACAACTTTAATGATAAAACAATAACTTTAAAGTACCAAAATTAAATAATTCATACATGTGGGCATAGAAAAATTTAACTTTGATGTTATATTGTTTTATTCTTTAACCTTTTTACAAAACTAATTATTTTTCTATGAGGATAAATAACTAAATTTCATGGTGTAAAACTTATGGATGTCATTTTCTTTATGTAGTTACTTAAAGAAAAACTTTATTTTAAATAACTACTATTTTATCTAAATCAACTAACTCAAGATGTTGTGGCTACTCTTAAGCTAATAATTTAGAACTTAATAATAACATTTGACATGTATGCATAAAATTTATTGTATAGCACATTGTCATTTTGCTTATGTAGTTATTTAAAGGAAACTTTATTTTAAATAACTACCTATTGTTATTTAAATTTATAAACTTAAGATGTTGTAGCTACTCTTAAGCTAATAATTTAGAACTTTAAAAAGAACTAAATATATATAGTATCTTTGTTGCAAATTAAAAATAATTACAATAGAATTTGATATTAAATCATGTTAATTTATTACAATTATAGCATAAAAAATTACATATATTAATGTTATTTTCTATATGTAGTTGTTTAAATAAAAACTTTATTTTAAATAACTATTAATTTTAACTAAAATGATCAACTTAATATACTATGGCTAATCCTTAGGAATTCCATTAGATTCTCCATAATGACAAAATATATGTAATAACATATACAATGATTTAATAAATTTCATGTCATAAAACTTTATAGCTATCATTTACCTTATGTAGTTATTTTAAAAAAAAAATTATTTAAATAACTACCAACTCGTCTAAATCATGTAACTTAAAATGCTATGGTTAATACCAAGCAAATTATTTACATCCTTAACAATGACATTATTCTTGATGTAGTAAAAAATTTACATACAATAACGGAATTTCAAATTGTCATACAATAGCTTATTCAAAAAAATAACATAATAAATATGCATTCCATGACATGTTTGTTCTTAATCACATTAAATATAAATAAGATCATAATCTATTTATTTCATGATATACATGGATGTGCATGTTAAGATTGTATTTCAACAAAAAAATTTTATCATACATATCTACACTTAAACTTAGGTTGAGAGTATGAATTTTTTAGATGCTTTATACAAAGAGTACATACTGCCAAAATATTCTCAACATGCCAAAATATCTTGTTATGAAATAAAATCACAAAATATGTATGCATAAACATATTTATTATTTAATTAAACGTAAATATTAAATAATAAATATTTTATGTGATTAAAAAATTCTAGAAAAATCACCAACAAATCAGAAATATTAAAATATCAGATCTAAAAAAAAGAACCAGAGCCTAAACAACCTCTGATCAGGGCCACATGCACCATACGCACCACATTATGCACGTGGGCCTCACTGGAATAAGCTCCCAGCTTGTCTTCAACCTTCAACAAGATTAGGCTAGATCCTTCTGACTCGTTTAGGTCTGTTTCATGTTTTTATTCAAATTTTCATGTTTTTAGTTTATATTTCATGCAATTATGGACCTAAAAACATAATTTTATGCTAGACTTACTTGATCTGTGTATCAATTTTTTATTAAAAACACAGAATCATCATTAAACATCCAAGATTACTTGAATTTTATAAAACCTGTATCAGACTCATTTCGAAATTTCATGCTTGTTATTCTTCTTCACTTTTTAATGTTTTCCTTAACTCTAATCTCATAAATACTTTAAAAACTCAATGAAAATATTTATATTCATCAAGCCCATCAAGTAATTTTGATTGAGAATAAGAAAAACAAATTAATTAACCCAAAAATTTTGATTGTAACATTCTGGGAAGAAACCCATCGCATCTTAGTGGTTTCATATTCCTGTTATTCATTGATGCAATTAATATATACTATACTTCTATAAACCCTTGCATCAAAATTAATATATAAACAATCAATCTATTAGAATTTTTGTATTACCCAACGTAAGGAGAACTGTTTTGACTTTTCTTTATTGATACAAAATGTTTCAAGTGGCATGCTATTTATAATCTTTCAGGCATATTATCATTTTTTTAACCCCTAAGCATTTCATACTATTGCATGATTAGAAGAATTAGAAAATAGGCTTTGTAATATGAAAAAAATAGCTAGAGAACCTAGCTCTAATTCCAAATGTAATTTTTAATTTAAGAATATAACTCTAGCTATTGTTGATTAAGAATATAACCTCGCTCCAAACATATGAAGATAAACATCTCTTATAAGTCTTCTAGTCTATTTCTTTATTTCTGAATAATTACCTTATGATGATGCATAAGTAACTTAAATATATTAGACTAGGGACTTGAATTAGAAGATTAGTTAAAGTTTTACCCTACTGTCAAAGAATCTATATTCTAATCAGTAGTTCTAATAGAGTTTAATTACATTTAAATCTTTCATTACAGTTTTATCTTAAATAAGATTTATCTAAATAAGATCACCTTAATTATAGTTAAATAATTACCTTAATCCACTTATTTATCATGTGAGCTACATAAAGTCCAATGAAATTAAATATAATTTTTTAAAAACATCAAGTTAATAAAAACAACGCCTGGAACATAAATTATTAATAGTTTTAATTTCATAACTTGTGATTATCCTTTTGGATTGTGATAAAGTATGCAAATATTGGTACATATAAAATCATGTTCCTATTTTTCTTCTCTTATCTATATGCAAAATAATGAAATAATTGTACATATGTAGATACCAGACAAAATCTATATTATAATACTATAACAAGTTTGTAACATGTGATTAATTTAAAATTTTCTAAATTATTATTGTCATTTTAAAATATATTATATTAGTTAGAACGATATAATTATAGTTAGCATTAAGAATATATCATATTTTTTACTCTTTTATAATTAATCTTTTATTTTTTAATAGATCTTACAAGAGTTTATGTAATTCTATTAACTTTAATTATGAAATCTATAAGCTCTTTGATTCATTATTTAAATAATTTTTTATTTATCTTAGTACAAAGAAATACTAATTATAAATAAATGGAGGGTAACGTGATTTATTCATTATAGAAAAAATTGTTGTAAGGTGCCAACTGCCAATGTGGCTAATATATCATCACATAAATATCTTAAATTTCTATTTTTGTTAATGTTTTATATTTTTATCTTTTTGTAACTTTTTTGTCTGAATTTGTATTACTTGATTCATGATTCCAATTCATTCAGAGACTTTATAGATAATAAAGTATGCAATTACCATTTGATATATGTATAAATTGATCTTATATTTGTTATCTTCTTTGTTTTGTATGTAAAATACAAGTCCATAAATAATATTGTCATGAAAAGTATTTTAGGTAAAGGTCCATTAGCAATCCTTGTACTATAAGAAAGGAAGCATTTTAATTCATACACTATTAAATTCAATATTTTAGTTTTTATAATTTTGAAAATATAAAAATTAAGAAAAAATGATTAACACTATTAAAAAAACTGTTTGAATGCTAAAAAAATAATGATTTATCATATGATGTAAAATTTAAATTTTATACAGAAAAATGCCAAACTCAATTTGTAACCTAAACCTATTTTTGAATAAAATTTTAAATTTTATATCACATGACAAGTTAGAATTTTAACAGTATTTAAATAGTTTTTTAACGTCATTAATATTTTTTCCTTATTTATTATAATTTCTAAAGTATAAGGGATTAAAATAGTGGAGAAATTATTAGATAGACTCTTTCTACCATGTCAGCTATGGTCCCTTCTAATAATATTAAAACACATCAATGTTTTACATGTCATATCTAACTAATAATTTTTCCTAAAAAAAGGCTCTATCCTTAAGAAATTATTAGTAAGATATGAAATATAAAAAAAACACCGATATATTTTAATATTATTAGAATGGACCATAGGTGATGTGGTAGGAAGAATCTACCAAATATTTTTTTAAAATAGTGAATTTAATAATATATGGACTAAAATGTTTCCTTCATTGTAGTACAGAGACTCACAATAAACTTTTACCATTATTTTACCATGTGATTAGTTAGAATTTTTTGAAGCATTAATCTTATAACATTCTTATGTTATACATATTATTTAAAATAAAAGTATTTTTTGTCAAAGTATAATCTATTCTTATGTAATTTAAAATTAGGTTCATAAAATAGATAACTAATAATGATATTTCTCTTTATTAAAATAGTTTGTACATTATGTTATACATAATATTTTCATTTAACTTAGGACAAATTATATAATCTATTATCGTTATACTTACATATGTTATTACAAGATAAATGTTTCTTAAATTTAAATATGTAATCTCTTATGTCTTATCATATGATTTTCTAAAAATATACAAAAATAGATCATCGATATGTGTATTGACGTGTATTATTAATGATTAATATGTTATATACACACACACAATTTTGTGTAAGATTTTTAAAAATATCTTTTAATTTGAATTAAATTGCATTTGATTGTCAAATTAATTATGTTGATAATTTTTTAATTGAATATGTTAAATTCAAAGGTGAAACTAAAATCGATTTTACAGATTTATAGTTAAATTTATTTTATTAAGCCAATTTGAATTTCATCTTTTTGGGCTTTTAAATTATTGAATCTTAAAATTATTTCCATGCTTTGGATTACATATGGACCCCTTCTTGGGTTCTAGGGCTTTAAATTGCTAAATGAGTTTAAATTTGTAAATTGAAACAACCCATCTCCATGTCCCTCCCAATGTTTAATTTATTAAACATATACCTTTTTATCATTCATCTTTCAACAGATATTTTTATTTTTTTATTAAAATTAATTTTTATATTTATTTTTAAATATTATTTATTATCCATTTTCTATATTTTAATAAACTTTTAATTAAATTTAACCTAATCAAATAATTTATTTAAACTAAATTTGATTTAAATTTGACGTTAATAAATTAAATTCAAATGATTTAAATTCGTATAATTCAAGGGTCAAACCTAATTGACCTAAATGGTCAAATCTGATTAAACTGAATGTTAAACTTGATTAATTCGAACTAAAAATGATTTGAACTTAAAATTGACTCAAGCCAAATTGATTCAACCCGTTTAATTAACAAGTATGCTTTAATATATTGTTAGAGATTATAGAATATAAATAAAAATAACAAACAAGCAATTAGCCAAAATAACAACCAAATGTAGCCTTGATTATCTTAGTCAAGATATGAACTTCTAGTGATCGGCAGGATGAGCTCGAAAGCCAAAAAAAAAGAAAAAAAATTCCTGCATTCTCTTATAATAAATTTGATAATTTAAAATATGATATAAATATGTGACATTAAACACAATACACTTAATATAAAATATTTATGTATAAAATTTTGATTCGTAATGTATATTATGTTTATGACGGTAAAACAAAACACAAAACGACGAGATACACAATTACTTGATGCATAATAAAGCAACCCACAAATTTTGTATAGCATGTGTTAAAATCTGAGGAACGCGCCAAAATAACGACGGAGGCAGGAAAAAAAAAATAAAAGTGAATATTCTCCGACATACAACGAAAGTTAAATCCCAGATTGGTAACTAAACTCAACGTTCCCCAACAAGCATGATTCGTATAAATTAAGAAGCTTCAAGAGCAAATAAATGACAAATTCAAAAAATAAACAGAAAACTGAGAATCCATTATATTCTCGGTTTTTTTTTTTTTTTTATGGTCAAAATTGTAAACATTATGAAAGAATAACCACTCAAAATTTCAGCCACAGTCGGGAAATGTGTAAAACTGAAATGAACGCATTTGAGACCAACTGATACAAGAATTGCCTTCCTGACTGACAACCCTCAAAAACTCATATGCACTGACTCACAAAAGATGCTCACATACCACGAATCACAACTCTCTTCTTTTTCTACACTCAATACTCCCGCATTATAAATAATTACTTTGCACTATACATCTACAAAAAAAAATAATAATAATAAAGAAAAAAACGGATTCATTTCAATTGCGCTGATGACTCTCAACAATCAAAGCTTCGCTGCCTTGGAACTAAAACATTGCGCAAAAACAAAGGGGACCTTCTCCAGGAAAAGAATTGGTTTAAATATGCTTCAACACACAGACAGATAGCCGTCAAGCCAACGTACTATGAGGAGAGGATGGATTGCAAAGCAAGTTGTTGCTGTGGCTGCAAAGATGACCAACTAGAGGCCAATGTTGCTGATGGCAAAGTCAGCTGAAGCTGCCTCAGTAGACTGACCATCCAACTTGCAGTTTGTTCGGTGGCTAGATCCTTACCACATAGAACCTACAAAACCGCAACTATCTGTAAGAGAACATACTCAAGGTCATATATTACACCCGCAAAAGAATTCAGCTTTTGGTCTCCTTTCAAAGTTGTTATTTCCTTATTACACAAAATATATACCTTACTTTCCCACCTTTTTTTGTTCTTTACAATTTTCCGACCCCTAAAACCAGAAGAAGAAAAGAGATGGATTTTGCATCAACACGCTAATTTAAAAACGCAATAGGAATTATTCTGGCTTTGATATGTCCATATATTTTTCTATCACCAACAGAATTAAAAAAGGAGGGTCTGAAACAAAGGAAAATGATTAATTAATAAATGTCTCGTGTACGAGCCTAGACATAGACACATGTAAAAATAATGTTTCTGGATATGCATGCTCGCATAGGAGCAACAACAACAACCGGATAGGTGAGACAAAACAAAGCCACCGTGACCATGTTTGATATGGGTACTCTACTGAAGTCTATTGTCAACTAGACAAGAAGTTTCTTATTTGGTTTAATTAAGAATGCAACAGTGCCTTCAATGTTATGAGTTGGAAGTGTAATTAATTCAGGAGATACTATAATACAATATAAACTGTAGATTAAGGAGAGAAATAGGGTAAAATAAGATAAGTGGATTGGGAAGAAAATATCATCCTATCCTACTTTGGTGCGTGGAAAGAACTAAGAGCAAGATATATTGTTTTTTCATCCATACGATGTTTCGTCTATATAAGATTAAATGTAGATGAGAATGATTTTTTAACAAAATTACCCTTCTCTATGCAAATTCTATACATTCATGGAGAGCCATGAGCGATATAATTTCTCAATTAATTAAACAACTGTATTTTTTTATCTATAAAAGAATTGAGAAATGCCTCCAAAAATTTTATTTACTCAAGCAACATCTAACAAAAGATTTATATGTATAAAATAACTAAGGCAACCCTATTTAAAAAAAAAATGAAAAAAGAAAACTTAAACTATGCCATATGAATAAAGTATCATATTAATCCAATGAACTAACATATACTTCATCTGCTATATACTTATCTATATTATTCTTTTCATGATTTCATAAAATTTATTATGTAAAAGAATTAAACAACAAGAAAAAAAAATAATTCATCTGCTGGAAATGTGAGTAATATACTTGTCTAAAACTATTAGTCTAAGTGTCAAGATTCAATTCACTCTTTTTTGTAATTATTTTCTAGTTTTGTTTACTTTTTTAGTTCATTAGTCATAGTCTAGAAAAAGATAAAAACAAGAAAGACGTACAAAATTGTAAAATTTTTTTTTGTCTAGATTTCTAATTTTTAAATATCTTCTAGATTTTATTCAATGGAGTCAAAAATAAAACACCAAAACCATCTTTCCTTGTCTAAAATCTCTTTTTTTTTTTAATTTATTTATTTTAAATGTTTATGTAGCAGAGCTATATCAAAGAAGGCAAGATAATTTTTTTTTTTTTAAAAAAAAAGAGAAATAAACCTTGATAGCACATATTTACAAAAAAGGAAAATATATGTACCAAAAAAATATATTTACAAAAAAGAAAAGAAAAAAAGGCAAGCAGATTAGCGCAGTAAGAAAAGCGAAAGAAATTTGAATTTTTCCCAAGAAAAACAAAGAAAAAGAAAATATTGGGAAAGAAAGTAAAAGGAAGAAGACAAAGGAAACATGTGCCACTTTGGGCTCGCCAATTAGACAACAACATGCGGCACTCTACAATTGGCTCAAGTATGTAAACTTTAGGTTTAAAATAGGGATTGAGAAAATACCTATCATCCAATCCCATGGGATTAAATATAATCCTTCTCTTTTTGAAAGGATTAAGTCATCCTATATTAGGAGAATAAGTCATCCTATTTGCAATGCGATCCTCCATTTTAAGTGTACATAGAATAACATGATTTTCATTATATCCTGTCCATTATTTGTTCATTAAATGCACCTTAAATACCTGATACAATATAAATAAGAAAGACAAGTAGCACAACAAAAAAATTTCATTTCTTATTGTATTGTTAGCTCAAAACAAGCAATTCAAATAAAAATAGCATTTAGGTTAAGAAGCTTTAAAGAAAGTAACTTGAAACTTTTACCTCAGTAAATACTGCAACAATTTTAGGAAGGCAACGATGGTGGGAACCTAAAACTTCATTATCTGACCTGCACACACATTAGATACATTGTTTGATAGTGGGCAGTAACAGGATATCGAGGCAAAAATGAACTACTGAGCTGAGATTGTCGGCAATGTGCCTACCCTCTTCACTAGAGGAGGCACGTGTAACTTGAAAATATTGTGATACGGAAAGTAATTTAATTCTTAATGAGGGAATGTCCTCTTGACCGGGGCTCTTTTTTTGCAACTCAGGAAAGGGACTGTTGGATGAATCACTCATCTAATCAGTCTAGATTGGTCACCACAAAATGGTCAACACTTAGAGTCATCATCGATCGTTTGGGCTAGGCATGATCGGATGCTTATTGAAATTGATATTTTGAGTTGCAAAACTCAAGGCGTTGATCCATGATCCGCGTGATCTAAAGATTCATCGATTTGGTTCGAGAGTTGGTTACGTGCAATGAAGTATGAACCTCCCTACGATGCTCGAAATCGGTACCCAACTAGTCATATCTTAACTTGGTTCGATTTCCTTAGTCTTGACTTGTCATTATTTCAATATTATCCCTTTTCTAACGCTTGAATTTGTGTAAAATAAATTTGGGTTTTAGATAAAAATTTGAATGTCGTATGTGCCCTAGTGAAATGGGGAACATAGGGATTTTGACTAAAATATTTTTTGAATTTAGTTTTTAAAAATCGGATATTCCGTACCAAGCACTAGAGATACCGACATAGAATATTGCTTTATAATTTTTTTTTGAAAATGATTTTCAAAACATGGATGCAAGACGATCATCACAAAGGAAACGTCTTAGTAAGATGATAACATGAGATAATATCACATAAAATAAATCACACAAAACAACAAAAAAGAAAAGAGGATGATTAGAATGTATCTTGTAATTATCATCGGTTATTTAGAAACAACCAAGTTGATGATTTTGATACTTGTTTGGATCCATTGTTTTGCTTGAGGCCCAGAAACTGAGTTTGAATTTATGCAATTTGAAAAAGGTTCGAGAGGGAAAAAATTTGAGTTTTGACAATTTTTGAAAAGCAAGGTTGGAGTATCCCTATAGATGAAAATTTGATGATTTTTAGAGTGACAAGCTTAAAAGACTTAGCTTAATGAAGGTTCAGTCATTTCCTGACAAAATGGCATTTTCAACAATTCTTGACAAAATTGATAATTTTTTTATTTATAAATGGGAAATTTGACAAAATAGGAGAAGTGGATTTTGAAAAAGGTTTGTCCCTTGATCTGAGCCTATGAGGTTGGCACACATATATGGCTCAACGGGGTTAATTGGGATCACTTGGAGACATTCAAATGCTTCAGAGTAAGGATTCGAAAAAATCAATTCATTTTTAACTAATGCTAAAAACGGGGGATAGCATCAAGCTATCACTCTTTTCGATTTGATTTTGGGCAAATTTGAAGGTTTCAAGGGTCAAATGAGGTACCATTAAAAGGTGACTCAATAAGAGTTAATGTAAAAATATTCCAAAAAATCTAAAAATATAGCTTTCTGGGCAAAAATAATTTTTTAAGTTGGGTCAAATGAAACACTGACATCACGTGCAAGGGAAAGGGTGTAGCAAACTTTAAAAAAGTATTCTCGACTCATACAATATCGTTAAATCACAAACGATACTTTTTCATAAAAGGAATTTCATGAAATCTTTAGGAAAAATATTTTAGAAATTCAAAAAAATCATTCGATGGGCCAAAATGGCCCAAATAGAATGTAAATTATTGATTCTAAGGGTTTCAAGTAGCCTCAATTCAAAAAATCACAACTCCCTCATTCAAAATGATCTAAGGGCAAATGAGATGCTTTTTTGATGCCCTTTCAGGAAAAAATATCATAAAATTCATGAAAAATGGTTTAAGGTTTAAAAATGATTTTTTAAGTTATGACTATAGTATTGTTAGGGGAAAAATAAGGGAGTGGTCATTTTTTTGTGTTTCTTAGGATTGAACTCGAGCCATGGACATCTGAACATCCTTGGCACAAAGGAACGAATGACATGGGCTTCACAAGCTCATTTACATCTTGAAGTAGTTTGTGATGATGAAACAACTTATTGACCATGTCACAAACACAAAGATTCTAGGCAAAAAGATTAAAGTGCAAAGAACTTTGAACAGTAAAAGAAGCATTTTATTTTTAAAAATAGAACATTTAACCTCAATAAACATTGAATCCAAACATGAAAAACTTGATTTTTCCCCAAGATTGGAAGACCAATAATAGAAAAACTTAAGCTCATGTTACTCCTCATTTATTAAGGTTAACATAGGCTTAACTTGGGGGTCTTAGGAAAGTAGATTTTTGGGATGCAATAAACAAACATTTTGACAAACATGTAATGAGCTAAATATGATATTCATGACAATAAACATGAAAAGCACATTCAAGTAAGCAAACAAGATGTTTAGACATGGAAAATAATGATAACATGTAAAGAGATGAGCATGAAAACGCATAAATGTATTAGTTGAATGGATGGCATCAAGAAATATGCCATGAAAATTATATAAACATACTTAAACAAAGAAGAACAACCTGCTGGAATTTCATGACAGCATCAAAATACATTTTCAAGATGAACCACGCATATAAGAATGAGGAAACATGATGGAGGAGTCAATAAAACATGAAAAATCCTAAGTCTACCACATCCAAGGCTACAAGATGCATGAAAATCCTAACATATGGTCATGTTACATGTTGAGGCTCATTAAAATGATGAAAATACAAAAGGACAAGTAGATGAAGAAAGAAAAGATAAGAAATATACCTCAAAGTTTTAAAAACCCTGTTGGTAATGTTGAGTACAAAAGGTTTTGAACTTGTAGCTCACTTTCTTGCCTTCTCTTGCTATGATGTTAGCAAGAAAATATGGCTAAAAACAAGCTTGAAGGTTGTTATATCAGTAGAGGAGTGTATTTTAAGGAATGGCAATGGTTGTGGAGGGTTTTAATAAGGTTTCTAGAGGGGTTAAGGAGGAGCTACAGGAATAAAAATTTTTTTAAGTGCAATGGTTGATGTAAAATGTGTGTAAAGGTCTTTTAGCTAAGCTCATAATCTTATATAGGATTTGATCTCAGCCATCAAAATCCTAGTAAATGTGGGATATTTAGGACATTTGAAGGGTATCATATGGTGAGTCATTGTACCAAAATGCAAGCTTTTAGCATTTTATTGGTTGTTGTAGATCCTTAATAGTAGAAACAAACAATGGATGAGCTAATACAATGAGCAAGGTCAAGTTTTCCCCTTATTAATCTACATTATAGCATGAAATGCCTGTGTAACAAGCTAATACAATGAGCAAGGTCAAGTTCATATTATTTTTAGGAAATTATGTTTGAGATTGGATTTTTTTAGGCCAAAGGTTGTGACCAAATTCATGCAGTGAAAAAATGTGAAAATGACATAAAGCAGGCAAATTTTGCCTTATGGTATCAATACTAGAGATTTTGTATTAATACATAAGGCAAACTTTACCTTTAAGTATCGATACAAAAGGCCATGTATCGATACTCAATGCCATTTTACATTTTACTCTCAAGACAATGAACTTTGTATCAATACCAAGCATAAAATTTTCCCAAGTATCGATACTTCATAACTTGTATTGATATCACTTGACCAAAAATCACGATTGTGGCTTTAACATAACCTGGTATCGATAACAAAACCTTATGTATTGATACCACAATAATTGTATAGATACATGGACTTCTTGTATCGATACCAAAAGTGGTTTTTTTTTTTTTATTTTGATGATGTGAAAGCCTTGTATCAATGACTAAATGCCATATATTGATTCTCACTCATGAAAATATGGATTTTATGCATTTTTAGCTCCTCGAACACCTTACTTCAGCTAGAAATAATGGAAAATAGACCCATGCTTATCCAAATAGACCCGATGATGCCTTGAATAATGACCTTTAATGCCTTGGATGTTTTATTTTTGGCTATTAATGAGTATCAACAACAAGGCAAAGATTGATAGACACAATTTTGTCCAGGGCATGCTTGATGCTACCTTGTGTTCCTACAATAATAATACTAAAATTAATATAATGCCGGAATAAAACATAATTTTGGTCATGGTTCCAATTCTTGTAAAAAGTTAAATTCAAATTCTTGGATGAAAAACCTAGGCTAAGATCCTAGGCTCGACCTATCCCTAGGTTCAATTTAAAGATGATAGAATGCCAATGCACTGAATTATGGCTAGTAACATTGAACTTTGAAAAGATTTTTGATAGATTTTAGATGAAATACCTAGACTATGATCCTAGGCTTAGCCTATCCCTAGATTCGACTTAAAAATGATAGAATGCCAATATGCCAAATCATAGCCAGCAACAATGGAATTTGAAAAAAAAATTTCATAGGTTTTGGATGAAAGACCTAGACTGCAATCCTAGGCATGACTTATAACTAGATTTAACTTAAAAATGATAGAATGCCAGTGTGTTAAATTAGGCCAGCAATATTGGACTTTAAAAAGATTTTTGAATAAATTTTGGATAAAAAACCTTCACTATGATAGTAAGCTTGACCTGTCCCTAGGTTCAACTTAAAAAGATTGAATGCTAATGTGTCAAATCATGGCTACCAACATTGGACTATGAAAAGATTTCTTATCAAATTTTAGATGAAAGACCTAGACTACAATCCTAAGTTTGACTTAAAATGATAGAATGCTAATGTGCCAAATCATGGCCAGCAATATTGAAATTCAAAAGGATTTTTAACAAAAGGTTTTTTGAAAAGGGTTCCTGAAATAGGCAAATTAGCCGAAGCTGACTTATCATTATCAATAGCTTGGACTTTTGATGACACAGGCCAATTAACTAAGACTGACCTAATGGCATCATTAGGTTTTGACTTTTGATGACATGGGCTAATTAGCCAAGATTGACCTTTCGACATCACTGGGCTCTGACTTTACTAGTAGAGGCCCAATTAGACAAAACTAGCCTATCAGCATTATTGGGCTTGGCTTTCTTAATGTGATATCTTGGAGAGATAATGTTCTTACCTAAACAACCTTCTGATTTATTGATATTTGATGCTAAAGATTTTCATCAGGAAGTTCTTTAAGGTTTAAAAGATTTTGCTTGATGTGACGTTTAAATATAATATTAGGTGATGACAATATGAATGCATGATGTAATGATGCAAGTGCAACCTTTTTTATGATATAACTATATGATCATGACATAAGGTTCAATATAGGAATAGACATTGTTAGTTATCTTTTCAACTAAGAGCTCTAATAACCATTTGCCTAATGCCACAATTTGAGTTCTTAACTTTGGACTTAATAGGCTTTGAGATCATGACTCTTTTTGGATAAATTGATGTTTGGATAATCATTTTTTTGACTTAAGGTATTGGATGGGCTCTTCTGACAAGATGAGAATCTGGGTGACCATGCTTTTTGACTCGGGATGTCTAATGACTTTTTTGACAATTTAAAGATTTGTGCTTCTTGATTCAGGATATGTAATAATCTTTTCTGATAGAGTCAGTTAGTTTTGTTGATAGTTTAAGGACTGGGTGAATGTTGTTTACATGTCTTGACTGGTTCGGTTAGCGTTTGAGTCTTGATAGGAGTTTCGAATAGGGTGTATGAGTTTGGCTTAGGTTTGATGGCTTTTCATTTTGGACGGCTCTTGAAAGCTAAGAAAGGTTGACATATGGTCGTGATTGGCATGCGTTGAGCGTTACAAGGTTCATGATCTTGACAATCAAGGTACATATAAAGCTCTTTATGCTTTTTTCATCTTTTTGATGTAATATCAAGAAATTTTTTCATAAATTTTGTTCGATTTATTAGGTATTATCAATTAAATGACAAGCATAATGCAATATAGATGTAATGCTAAAGGGTTAAGAAGAAACAAGATAGTATTTCATTCATGACAAGAAAAATGATACAATTATGTTTATATTTAACCAAAAATGTGTAATAAAAAGGCAGTAAAATGACAAGAAGGTAATCTTTTAGGCGATTGATGTCTTTGATAATCATGACATGAATGTTTCATCCGATGCATCTTGAGATCTTTCCCAAACGATCAACATGTCTGAGTTACGCCTATATTTAGAAGATCTCTAAGATTGTTTAGTGCCATTTTACAATTACCCTAGACTTAAGTGTTTTCTCCTTATCTCTCCAAACTTGGGATAGGTTAGGTTTGCTTGAGATTTGTTCTGAGCTAAGGTAGGGTTTGACTTGGTTTAACTATGGTTTCAACTTGGTTTAATGAAGGTAAGACTGAGTTTAATTAAATACAGCTAGGGTTAAGGGAAATTTAACTAAGGTTTTTCTAGCAAGTACTTAGGTAGGATCTGATTCAGTTTAATTAAGGTTTGGGTCTGGTTAAGCTTAGTTTTCTTAAGTTATCCTTGTAAATTTTTAACTCAAGTCAGGTTGGCTACCTAGATGCCATTTATGGGATTTTATTTAGAACCTTTTTTTTTTTTTTACTTTTTTAACCTTTTTATTATACAGGATTCCTTTTTGGGTTTTCATCCTTTAAGCATAGTATTTCTTAACAAAGTTTGAATTAACTGGATTAGGTAAAACATTGCCATTAATTTCTTTTATGATTAGGGCCCTTCCGAAAAAAGCTTGTTTCATGACATAAGGTCCCAATTAAGGGTTCACTTTCCTCTAGAATCTTTATAGATTGAAAGAATTTTGTTGAGTACTAGTTCACCTTCATGAAACTGGTGAGGGCAAATCTTTTTGTCATAGGCCTTAGTCATGTGTTTTTGGTACATTTTCCCATAACAGAAGGCTTTCATTTGTTTTTCTTTAATAAGGTTTCGCTGATCATATATATTCCTTACCTATTTGACTTCTTAGAGTTTAGCTTCCAATTAAACTTTTAGGGAGGGGATCTCAACTTTGATAGGTAGGACAACTTTTATCTAGTAGATTAGGGAAAATAGAGTGCACCCATAGTCCAAATTGAGGTTTAATATGTATAGAGTGAAAGGGTAGCTTTTCATGTTAGTCTTTGTAAGCCTGAGCCATTTTTCTCAACTATTTTCTTGCTATTCTTTTGAGCTGCCTAATGACCTTATTCATTTTTAGATGATATTGCATCGACTTGTGGTGTTGGATTTTAAATTGCGAGCATACTACTTGCATCATGCTATTCTTCAAGTTATGAGCATTATCCATAATGATTTGTTTGGGAAGTCTATATCGATAGATGATGTCTTTCTTCACGAACGTACACATAACTGACTTGGCAATATTGGCCTATAAAGCTGCCTTTACCAATTTGGTGAAATAGTCGATTTGCCATTAGAATGACTTGATGTCTATTGGAGCCCTTAGAGGTGACGGGTCGAATCATATCCATGCCTTACATAAAAGAAGGGGGGCCATGGGGTTGTCATGACATGAAGTTGTAATAGTAGGATACCGATCTTGTCTTCATAGATCTAACATTTGTGACATTTTTAGGTGTAGTTGATATAATCCCTTTTAATAGTTAACCAATAATAGCCCAATCTCATGACTTGTTTTGCCATCCGATTCCTATTATTGTGCATGTTGTAGATCCCCTCATGAACTTCTTTTAGAATTCTTTGAGTCGTAATTGATCATAACTTTTCTTGTATAAGATTTCCTTATCTAGAACAAATCCTATAGCCATTCTTCTGATGGTCTTTTTGTCATTTTCTATGGCATGTTCAGGGTACTGTTGATCCCTAATGTGGCTGAGGATGTCATGATACCATGGTTAACCATCCCTCTTTTCTTTAATGTTTTGATAATGTACAAGGGTTGTATAAATACTTATCTGAATAAGAGTGACATTTCAATCCTGACTAACTTTGAATCATAGGTTACAAGATGCCAAGGCATCAATATTCTGCTTTTCTTCCTAAGGTAGATGCCAAAAACTATATCTTCATATTCTTTCTTTAGTTCTGAGATTAGTTTCCCATAATGAATTAGCTTAGGGTTGTAGGTTTGCCATTCCCCTTTAAATTGGTAAATGACTAAGGCTGAATCCCCAAAAGCACATAAAGTTTTGACATTTATCTCGTAGTTGCTTGGAGCCCTATGATATAGGCCTCATACTCTGCTATGTTGTTGGTGTAGTCAAAGTTCAATCTAGCTATGGAAGAATAATGATTCACATCGAGTGAGATCAGTATTACCCCGATCCTATGTCTCAAAACATTTGACTCTCCATCAAAGTGCATCTTCTAAAAGGGGTCATAACTAGGGGGCTTATTCTCCTTTGGTTATATACATAAAGCCTTTATTTAGGAAATCAAAGTTCAGTGGCTCATAGTTGCTTATTGCTTGGGTTGCCATGAAATTAACTATTACGCTACCTTTAATGGCTTTTTGGTTGACATAAATAATGTCATATTTGGAGAGTAAAACTTACCATCTAGCTAATCTTTCTAATAGTGCAAGGGGTTTGTATAGGTGCGTGATAGGATTGAGCCTTGCAATTAGCCATATGGTGTGATATAACATGTACTGCCTAAATCTCTAGGTGGTCCAAACAAAAACACAACATAACTTTTCCACTGCAGAGTAGTTGTTCTTATACTCTATGAACTTCTTGCTTAAATAGTAAATAGCTTGTTCTTTTTTTCCTGGCTTGTCATGTTGTTCAAGCAAACAACCCATAAATTTGTCAAAAACTGATAAATAGAGGATTAGAAGTTGACTCGAAACTAGTGGTACTAATATTGGTGGGTTTGATAGGTAATGTTTGACCTTGTTAAAGTCTTTTTGACATTCTTCGTTCCATTACCTGTATTCTATCTGCGAAGACGCTAAAAAATCTGGTTGTAATTATTAATGAGATGGGATATGAATCTGAAGATATAGTTTAATCTCTCTGAAGAGCTTCTCACCTTTTTTCGAGCATAAAGTGGTGGCATGTTTTAAATAGCCTTGACTTTATCAGGGTTAACTTTAATCCCTTTTTTACTTACAATGAAGCCTAATAGTTTACCAGAGATGACAAGAAAGTACATTTGGCAAGATTTAGTTTTAGTTAGAATTTTTGTAACCATTCAAAAAGCTTTTAAAGGTCAGAGGCATGCTCGTTTTCTTGTGTTGACTTGGTAATCATATCATCCACATAGACTTCAATCTTCTTATGCATTAGCTCATGGAATTTGTTAGCATGGCCCTTTAACAGGTTGCCTCGAAATTCTTGAGTCTAAAAGGCATGAGTTTATAATAGAATATCCTTACATAGCAATGAACATAGTTTTTCAATATATTCGAATGCCCTTTTGATCTGATTATAACTCGAGAATCTATCCCTGAAAGAGAGTAAAGAAATGTTAGCTCTGTTGTCAACAAAAGTTTTAATGTGGGGTAACAAGAAATTATCTTTTGGACTGGCCCAGTTTAAATCCCAATAATCAACAGTCATTCACACTTTACCATCTTTTTGAGAATTAGGACAATTTTGATAACCTATCTTGATACTTGGCTACTTTGCAGATCTTGCCTTGAATTGTTTCTTAACTTCTTCTTTGATTTTGAAGAGCATTTTTGATTTCATCCTCCTTAGCTTTTGTTGAATCGGTTTGCACTTAGGTTTAAGAGAAAGCCTATGGACAACAATACCAGTGTCTAGTCCTAGCATGTCCTAATATGACTGGGCGAATATGTCTTGGTTTTCTTAGAGCAGGCTGATCAGTTTATTTTTGGTAAAAGGTATTATGGAAGTTTCGATTTTAACCTATTTCTAATCCTCTTTAGTTTCTAGATTTATAACTTCAATTGGCTCCTCATAGGGCAAAATTTGTTTTTCTTCATGCTTGACTAATCATAATAGATTTAGTGGCATTGAATTCTCTTGAGAATCTTCCCTGAAATCAATTTTAGTGATACAAATTAACTATCCAAAAATTGATCTTTGGAGGTTCATTGAAAACATCCATGTCACTTATATTAGAGCACCTGAAAGGGTGAAGAAATAAATAATATAGACAAAAATATGTATAGACAAAGAATTTGAGTAAAAGAGAAGAATAAAGATGGGACACAAGATGATATGCTTTGTATCAATACAAACATGCAAAGTATCGATATCATACCTTATAAATCGATACGAACCATCTTGTATCGATACTACATATGAAAATTTGAATTCTTGGCCACGAGAAAGCTTTGTATCAATATTTATGCACCCATGTGACGGGCTCTTTGAACACCTCACCTTGGTCATAAGTAATGGAAAATATGCTCATCTGAATGACTTCAGTGATACTTCAAATAATGGCCTTTAATGTCTCATTTTTACATGTTTCTTTAATATGACCAATAAGCATTTCATACCTTCCCCAAAAAAAATTTGCTTGGCATTGTGTCGCCTAATATTGCCTAGCAAGACAGCATACAATAGTTGTTCCTATTTTTATTTTTTTGATTCTATCATCTTTCAATTATGCCCCAAAATAACAGAAATTAACTAGAACAAAATGAGGTGTCTACATTGATATTAGGAAATCATTAGTAGAAAAATTTATAGCCTAGGACAAGATGTATGATGCTCACAAATTGAACGTTCTTATTTTTCAAACCCAGGTATAGAATTTTAAAGTTAAGATAGAACCTGCCCTTGATTAGCATACTACCCTAAGGTCAATCACCCTTAGGTCAATCATCCCTGATAGGTGTCCATAAGCTATTTGAACTTTGTCAGGTATGTATCCATAAGGGCCTGCACATTGTCCTTGAGTGCATTACAATTTTCCATGGGATGACCTTCTACCCCTTGATGATATTCACATCTAATGCTTGGTTTGTACTATTCTGGGTAAGAGGGTTTCCTAGCTTTTGCTAGGACATGGAGATTATCTGATTTTAGGTAAGTAGATGGAAAAGTTTGTTTTAAGAAATACGTAGAAAATGATACAACTTTGCTCTTTTTTTTTTCCACTTTGAAAAACTACTCTCTAAATCTAATTGAACATTTGAGCTTTAGATTAGGCAAGCATGTGTGACAAGCTCTAGAACTTGGGGATGGATCTGCGACATCTGCAAATTGATAAAATGTTAAAGGTGAAGACTAAGTTCGAATGGATCTTCTTATTCTTTCTATCGCTAGGTACCTTTTTCATAATTCGAGATGATGCACTTGACTTAAAAAACATGGTATAGTTATGTTGGTTGGAGCCTTTAGGTTATCCTTTGATTGAGATCTGAATTAAACATAATAAAATAAAGGGAAGAAAAACTGTTAGGTGAATTGTTCATCCAACTAGCCTCAAGAGGCTACCATAAAGTGGCCATAAATTTAGAGTTGCCACTGATCATTTCAAGCTAGGCAGGATCAGGTGCCTATTGAAAACAATAGTCAAGTTATGAAACTTAAAACATTGATTTGAAGGTCTGCAAAGTCCAAAGATTCGTTGATTGGGTTTAGGAGTTGGTTATGCATGGGGAAGGATTAGCACTCCCACGATGCCTAAAATCGATACCTGCTAACCATGTCTCACTTTGATTTTAGTTTTAATCGGTTCCACTTTATCATTATTTTGATATAATCCCTTTCATACATGAATTTTTGTGAAAATTGTAGATTCAGGTTTTAAAAGAAAATTTAGATCACCTAAGTACACCGAATGTGCAGGGAATATAAAGATTTTTGATGAAAATAATTTTTTGATTAAAGTTTAAAAATTTAGATATTCAATTTCAGGCACTAGAGAGATAACGATGCGAAAACATTATCTTGTAATTTTTAAAAATAATTTTTAAAATGCGAATGCGTAATGGTTATTACAAAGGAAAACATTTTAGTAAAATAAAAAAGAATATAATAAAATTGCATAAAAATAAACACATAAGAAAACATGAAAGGGAAAGGACGATTGAAATGTATCTTGTAATTGTCTTCAATTTTTAAGTGATAGTCAAAATGATAATTTAGAGATGTATTTGAATTCAGTGGTAACTTGGGGGGGATAAAAAAAAGAGATTTTGATTAGCAAACTTGAGAATTTCCAGGAGAAAGAATTTGGATTTCGAGTGATATTTGAAAAGCAGGGTTAGAATATCCCCTTAAAAAGCAAGGGTGGAGTATGCCCAAAGGTGATGGTTTTGGATGTGTTCAAAAAAGGTTTTGATTAAAAGACATTAAAAGTTCTGGGAAAGAGAAAATTCAAATTTTAGGTAAAAAGTAGGGTTAGAGTATTCCCTCAGAAAATGGGGTTGAAATATCTCTAAAAGTGAAAATTTTAGATATGTTTAAAAAAGGTTTGATTAGGAATCCCTAAAGAGGAAAACAAATTCAAGTTTTGAATGAAAAGCAAAGTTAGAGTATTCCCTCGGACAATCGGGTTAGAGTATCTCCAAAAATTAAAATTTTGATATTTATACAGAAAAAGAATATTTTAGGGAAAAAAGAATTTTAAGAATAGAAACTGAGAATTTAAATAAAATTATCTTTTTGTTTCAACCTTGATCTGAGTCTAAAGGGTTTGTATTGTACTACATGACTCCATAGGGAATCAATTAGATGCACTTCGAGATATTTGAATGTCTTGATAAAAGTGGTTAGGAAGAATTTAGAGACATATGAATGCATCAGAGTGAGAATTTAGAAAAATCAATTTGATTTCAATTAATGTTGAAAATAAAAGATAGCATCGCACTATCCTCTTTTTCAAATTTATTCTGGGCAAATTCAAAAATTTTAAGAGCTAACTGATACCATTGGAAAGGTGACTCGATAAGGTTTAATGTAAAAATATTCAAAAAATCCTAGAAAATCGCTTTCTAGGTGGAATTAATTTTGGAAATTAGGTTTGTTTTGACATTAATAGCATGTATAAGGAAAAGGGCATAATGGATTCTGGAAATTCATCACGGACCCATTTGACATCATTAAATCACAAACAATACTTTTTTAGAAAGAGAATTTCATAAATTTCCTAGGAAAAATATTTTAAAAAATTCAAAAAAATTATTTGGTAGGCTGAATGGCCCAAATAGAATACAGTTTTCTAATTTCAGGGGTTTCAAATAGTAAGGGTTAAAAAAATCATGATTCCCTTATCTACAATAGTTTGGGTGCAAACAAGACATTATTAAAAAGCTAATTTGATGTTCTTTCAATGAAAAATATTAAAAAATTCCATAAAAATATCTTTAGTCTTCAATAGTTTTTTTAAAAGGTTGGCATAATGTTGTTGAGCAAAAATTGGGACTTCAATAGTTTTTTTGATGTTCTTTCAATGAAAGGTGACTCGATCAGGTTTAATGTAAAAATATTTCAAAAATCCTAGAAAATCGCTTTCTAGGTGGAATTAATTTTGGAAATTGGGTTTGTTTTGACACTAATAGCATGTATAAGGAAAAGGGCATAATGGATTCTGGAAATTCATCACGGACCCATTTGATATCGTTAAATCACAAACAATACTTTTTTAGAAAGAGAATTTCACAAATTTCCTAGGAAAAATATTTTAAAAAATTCAAAAAAAATTATTTGGTGGGCTGAATGGCCCAAATAGAATACAGTTTTCTAATTTCAGGGGTTTCAAATAGTAAGGGTTAAAAAAATCATGATTCCCTTATCTACAATAGTTTGGGTGCAAACAAGACATTATTAAAAAGCTAATTTGATGTTCTTTCAATGAAAAATATTAAAAAATTCCATAAAAATATCTTTAGTCTTCAATAGTTTTTTTAAAAGGTTGGCATAATGTTGTTGAGCAAAAATTGGGACTTTTTTTTTGGTATTTTCAGGTTTTAGGACTAAAATCAAGCCTAGGACATTTGAATTTCTATGACAAAAAGAAATGGGTGACATGGGCATCGTGAGTTCATTCCACAATCCTAGAGTAGCTTGGGATGATTAAATCACCCCTTGATGATGCCATAAATAATCTTTCGATCAAGGCCTAAACATTTAAAACAAGGAAAAGGCTACTTATTTTTGACAACAGAACTCATAACTTTATTTGACTATGAATCCAAACATAGATTACTTGAATTATCCCTAAGGTTAGGGGATCAATTATAAGAAAACATTAAATCCATGTTATGCTCCATTTATTGGAGGCAACATAGATTTAAATTGGGTTTGTTTTTTAAATCAGATTTTTGTAATCAACAAGCAAACATTTTGATGAACATGTTAATAACAAAATATGACATGCATGAAGATGAACATAGATGACACATTCAAACAAAAAAAATGATGTTTTGGCAAGGAAAATATGAAAAAATGGAAGGATATTAGTATGAAAGATACGTAAACATATTAACTTCATGAATGACATCAAGAATCATGCTGTAAAAATGATATGAACATGTTTAAATAGGAAAAATATGTTGGAATTTTCAAGAAGACATTTTTGTTCCATGAAACCTACCAAGATGCAAGAAAATGCATGAACATGTTCAAGACATGTCAGAGTGAACATTCATGTATGAGTTGAACATATGAAGGTGGATGAAACATGACAAGAAATGCATGAACAGGGACTGTTGTGATAGTGAAAATAAAACATGACATGTTTGACTATCCAAACAACATCAAGACATCAAGAAGATCATCAAAATCCTAAGACTACCACAACCAAGGCCACAATAATGCATAAAAATCTTAAAAGGGTCATGATAACATAAAAAAGTCACTAGGATAATGTAAATGCTAGAAAATAAGAAAATAAATAGGGCAAGGGGTGGAAATATACCAAAAGCTTTAAGCTTTAGCCTTTTTCTTTGAGCAGTAACTTTGGGTTCACCTTCTTCTTTCTTTAGATGTTGATTAGCAAGAAATTGATGAAAAAATGGGGCTTTTTAGTTATGGCATTGATGGAAGGGAATTTTGAAAGGAATAATGGGTGGAATGGAAGGTTTTGGAAGGGTTTTTAGTGGTGATTTTAAGGAGCTATGAGATTAGAAAAGGGTTTTTGGTTCTTTAATGGCTAAGGAATATTGAAAGAAAGTATGAAAGTAAGTGTTTTCTATTAAGAATATGTGCATGTAGTGTGTAGGGTTCCATGTTGTCTATGTATATCTCTTAGTTAAGCTAAAGTTGGCATATATTGCCATGAGAATATGAAGGGAAAAAAGGCCAAAAACAAAGGTATTATGGGGTTTTAGTGCATGTACCTCCTGTAGGGACAAAGCACCATGTTCATCTACCATGCAAACTTGTTAGCTTGATCAGCAAAAATAGTGGATCAAGGTCACTTTATGCAATTGAGCATTGAGAAAAATCAATCTTACCTTTTAGCAACTTGCATAATCTCGTAAAATATCCCCTGTCATGCCTATTTAGGCCTCAAAATTTTGTTCAAATCCAATCACAAGTCTAAGCTGAGGCTTGGTGTGAATTTTCATGATTTTTGGTGCGAAAACATGTTTAAGTCAGGTTTTCAAATCAATGGAGAGAAGGCTTAAAAATGGTTCAAACTGGGTAAAATAACCTTGGTGTATCGATACAAAATACAAAGCATTTTGTATTGATACAACAAGGTTATAATTTACCAATGAATATCGATACAATAAAGTTTGTATCGATACCAAGCATAAAAAATGTTCCCAGTCTCAACACTTAAGAGATTGATATTAATACCATAAATGCCAATATCAATACTCTCGCTTGGGTATTGATACATTTGGCCAAAAATGATGTTTTAGCTACTGCCAAGGCCTATATCATTATAAACATGGTAGGTATCAATATAACACCTTAGGTATCAATACCAAACCTTCATGTATTGATTCATGTGAAAATTTAAATTTTTAATGATATAAAAGCTTGTATCAATACCTACGCACCAATGTGACCTGCATGTACCTTAGGTTATCTGAATACCTCACATTGGTCAAAAACAATGGGAAATGACCCTTGTTCATCCAAATGACTCCAAGGATGCCTAGAATAATGATCTCTAATGCCTTAAATGATGGCCCAAACAAAATAGGGTATCTATAGCTGTCCCCCTTTGGCCGTTGCTAAGTGTTAGGAATAGGGCAAAGATAAATAAACACCATGTTATTCAAGCTAGAATGATGTTTCCTAAATACCTATAAAAATGAACATTAATTAATGTTTTGCTGTGATGAGCACAATATATTGGTGACAATTCCAATGAAAGTATGAATAGGTTTTGTAAGGTTTAACCTCCCTACTAGGCTTTTGGATTTTTTTCCTAAGGTTTGACCTCCCTAGATAGGTGCCAGCTAATATGGACTTTAAATTGATAGGTGCACAACTCTTTGTGGTTGGATTAGGACAGACTCGATTAGTGCCCGACTCTTTGTAGGTAGACTTGGTTGGTGCCCAACTTTTTGCAGACAGACTCAACTAGTGTCCAGCTCATTGTGGATAGACTCGATTGATGCCCAGCTCTTTGAAGACAGACTCAATTGGTGTCCAACTCTTTATGGACTAAAGAAGACATGGTGCTTAGCTCTTTGTGGCCTAAAAGGAAAAAATGTTCAGCTTTTTATGGATTAAAAGGAAAAAAGGCATCCAACTCTTTGTGGACTAAAAAGAAATGATGTCCAACTCTTTGCAGACTAAAAGAAAAAAGGTTTATGGCTTTTCATAGACTAAAAGGAAAAGATGTCCTGCTTTTTATAGACTAAAAGGAAAAAGATGTCTAGCTCTTTATAGACTAAAAATGACAAAAGACATCTAGCTTTTTACAAACTAAAAAGGAAAAAAAGCATCAAGCTCTTTATGGACTAAAGAGGAAAAAAAATACTTCCAACTCTTTGTGGATGAAAACCAAAAAAAAAGGGACATCTAGCACCTTATGGACTAAAAGCTATCTTTATGAACTAAAAGGAAAAAGGCATCTAGCTTTTTATGGACTAAAAAGGAAAAAGATGGCCAGCTCTTATGGACTAAAAGATGTGAGTTTAGGTACCTTTCTTGGATGACTTTTTGATTTACGAGCTCATGAGGCTAGAGGTTTTTTACTTAGAGCCTTTTGAGGTTTTCCAAAGAAAAAATTTTGTACTTGAGGTTTTTTGCTAGCTTGACTTATGTGAGCAAGAGTTTGTACTTGAAGGATGTTAATTGTTGTATGAATGATGCAAGAGGATGCAAATGCATGTCTAAGTGATGCAAAGGTGACGATTTTAAAGCCTTTTTAGTTGTTTTTCTTCCATAAGTTTAAAAGTGACCTTTTTGCCCCAGGATTCACCAACTTTGTTTTAGATTTATCGAGCTTTTAAATGTTAAGGTTATTTCTAGAAGGTACAGATGGTCCGTGATCGTGCAAGAAAGGTCTTGAGCTTGAATGGCTTGTGTTTAGGGACTTTTTGTTGTCAGAATTAACCATGCAAGTGCACCTATCACAACAAGTAATATAGTGATAAAGTAGAGTGTTGATTCTACGAGGAATTGATACTAAAATTATTAAGTACTAAAGTTAAAACAACTTAATCTTATTCAAACAAACGATTAAAAATTATAAATTCAAACTAAATATAATAATAATAATAATAATAATGAAGTAAATAATAAACAACAAAAGCCTAGGATTACAATTTCCCTCAACAATTCATTTGAATAAAACCCTACTCTCTTAACTTGACTACTGATAATTAATTGTTAACCTAGAGTTCTAATTTGTTTATAAATATCTTCCAATGGTCTTATAGAAATATATCTCTTAATCAATTTACTATTTTCCTATGCAAATTAAATTAAAATAAACTCATTAAGTTTAGATTGTAACTAATTACATATGACATGCTTATATATTCCTATCTAACATGCAGATCAATTCATTCTAATAAATGAATATGAAACATATGTCATTCAATCTAGGTCTAAACACAAAATTCCCTTTCCCAAGTTCATTGAGGTTACCAAATTAATCTAATTAGTGATAAGGCAACTAGAAGCAGTACAAACAAAATTGAACAAATGACTCAAAAATCATTAAATCAAGAAAAGAAAATAAAATAATTCAAACTACATGTAAAGTCCCATTGTAACCCTAAAAAAATAAATTAGTTCATAATAAATATAAAACCAAGGAGTTTCACCATCATAAATAATACAAGAAAGATAAAAAGTTTAAAGAGAAACAAAAAACTAAGATTGGTCGGATCTTTGATCTTCAACCTTCTCCAAAATTTCTTTAGCTTTTTGAATATTACGATTGCTTCTCTCATCTTTAGAAAACTAAAGAAAAATAAAATTATAGAATATCTAGGATGTTTTGTGATGTCTCTAAGTCTAATCCTAAAAGTCCTATTTATAGGCAAAACCTTAAAGGAGAAACTTGGTCTCCAAATAGCTTGAACATATTATTTTTAGATATTGTCAAACTTAATCACTTTGCTTGATTGAGTCAACTTTACTTCTTGATTAAGTTGTTGCAGTTTTGGTAACTTCTTTGGGTTTTGACCTACAAAAATATGGAAATTATTTAAATAACTAAAAAGTTAAAATATAAGGAAAGTAAATAACAAGAAATTAAAAACTACAAAAAAATAATACTACATAAATAAAATTTAAATAAAAATCTCTAAGACTTAGCTAATTTAATATGAATAATGAGACTAAAAAACTTTATTTTATAGAGTCATCACACCTGAACACTTAAGATTTTGCTAGTCCTCAAGCAAAACAAAACAAAAGAAAGAAACAAAACCAAACAAATAAACAAAATAAAATGAAAACACGAATTAAGATGAATGTACTCAAATAATGATTACCTTAGTTTTCCTCAAAAGTCATCTCAATATCTCAATTCAAGGTCGATACAAACATAATTCAAATTCATGCTTTGATTCAATCATAAATCTCAATGGTTTGAATGGATTCCAAATGTCTATTTAAATGATCCCTTTACAAATAATTGCATGCAAATTGAATAAATTATGCCATTGCAAATCATGAATTAATACTAGATTCTCATATGTTTGCTTTTCATCCCTCTATCCACTAATGTTGACCAACACTTCATCAAAAATCATGTAGGATTTTATTAAGCTAGTAATGAAAGGCTGGGGTCAAGGTAGGATAAAAGATATATTTTGGTTTGATTCATCCATAGACCCTTTTCATTATTCTTTTATCGAGCCTTTCATAACAAGTTTAAAATACAGACCCCTTTTTTCATGACATTTTCTTTTTCATGCTATTTTATTCATTTACACACTTTTGTGTGTTTTTTTCTTTATTTCTTCTTTTCTTTTTTTAAATTTCTTTCTTTCTCCTTTTTTTTTCATTTTTCATTTTTTTCTTTTCAATTTTTTTTTTCATCCTACAATTCAAACATGGCTCATTATATTTCCTAAAATAGTTTCATGCTCATGCCTATGTAATGAAGGTTGATCATGGTTTTTCTTATTTATGGGCTAAATATATTTGGCAATCAAAAGAAAAGTAGATATAAATTAGGTTCAAATGGGGTAAGTAAGGATAGATATATAAAGGTAGGCTTAGAAAGGCTCAAACGATCTAAATATGGCTTAAATCATCTTCTTAACTTAATATTGTCTAGGATTTTGCCTCAAGAGAGAATCAAACAAATTCTAGGCTTCTAGATATATTTGCAATTTACATCTACATAAACATTGTTCAAATAAGCAATACAAATCAATGAGAGAGATTATGTACTTAAAATTTTTGAAAATCACATCCTAACAATGAGAAAAACCAAAGAATTTAATCATAAAATTAAATCATGCTTATATTTTCCCAATAATCAAGATAAATCAGTAACTTGGTTTTCATCATTGTATAAGGATCTCATCATATAAAGCATAAACATCTTAATCATATTAGACTTCTAAAAAATTTTATGCAAAAACAAAGATAAAAAGAAAAAAATTATGCAAGAATTAACTAACCTAGACTATTTCAACACTAAAAAAATAATAAACATAACCCCCAAACTTAAAACAAATATTGTCCTTAATTTTTATAAACAAAAGAGAAAGAATAAAAAACTCCCTTTCTCGATGAAGAAAACTCGAGTGAAGCTTTAGTCATTCTTTTCAAATTATCATGCTTGTTAAAGTTAATGGAAGGCTGTAAAAAAATTAAAACCAACTTTTACTTAAAATATGAAAAAAAATATTAATAGATTTATATATTTCATTTTACTTTTTTAAAAAAATCAAAAAAAAATTTGCGGGTTGAAAAGCAAAAAAATTAAAGGGGACGATAGGGTCATCCGCGTTGCAGCATCAAGATCCCAGCACTGCAGTGCTGGCTTTTAAAGTATGATTTTTCTTTTTAGCTACAGAGCTATAGCACTAGTTTCTTTTTTTTTTACACCTGTAATAAGAATTGAAAAATATTGATTATGAAAGAACACTAAATAAATTTCTAAAATTAAGGAAAGAAAAGTTTAAGAAGCTTAGGTTGCCTCCCAAGAAGCGTTTGATTTATAGTCATTGGCTTGACTATCTTTAATGTTATTTTGGGTAGGCTAAACTGTTGTAAGGCCTTTGTTGACCAAATTTGCCTCTCTAAAGATGTTTGAAGCATTGCCTTTCTACTTTGAATTTCCTTGGCCATTTTATGTCAGTAATTGACCATCCTAATGCCCTTTTATAGTTTCTTAAATGCATTGAAAAAGGTTTCTGCTCCAATGTGGGTGGTTTTTGACTAAGAGGCTTTAACAATGACGTTGCATTAGTTGAAAATCCCAATGGTTCAAACAAAAAAGTGAAACTAATGGAATGTGGTTATGCCTCCAACAACTTCGAACACCCAATAAGGTCAATTTTATCCCACGTAGAAGTTGAAATCAAAGATGCCTTGAATGGATCAGTGGAATAACTCTCTATAAACACTTTGATGGATTCACTGTCCACCACATTAATTGCTCTTTTGGAAAAGATAATGGTGGTTTGGATTGTTTTTTTCTTCTTGAACCTCTTCAATATGTTTATCAACCCTAATTTCATCTTCAAATTTTAGCTCTTCGATGTCCCCTTCAATCTCTTTACCATGTATAAAATTTGTTTCAGTGTCACATGGTAAAGTTTCTAGAGAATAATTGTAGATGGCATTAGCAAGTTGCCCCATTTGTGTTTCAAGTTTCCTTAAAAATGCCGTTAGAGTCTAAATGATAGTGTCTCGGCTTTTAGTTTTTGCCATATATTGCATAAGCATCTCTTCTAATCATTGCTTTTGTTTTAGAATAAGAACTTGAGATTGCGATCGAAAACGCTGACAAAAGATTTGATCGATCAAATATGAAAGCCATTGAGTGTTGCACAAGAAAATTTTGAATGATTTCTTCAATTTGGATTGTAGTTTTTGGAATAAAAATAATCCTGCTATATACTGTGATTTCCAATATATTAAATGGGTTTAGCATAAATTGGGCAATGATCACTAGTATGTGCTCTTCCACATAATTTACAAGTTATGAATAGGCTTTGGGTAGCACGTGCATTCAAATTGTCAAGCTTCTCAGAAATTGCAGCCAATTTTGCTGATATGGCGTTTAGTGCATTCCTTTGTTTAATTTCCACATATAACCATTGATAATAACAAAACGTCATCTTTTCAAATTATCTAAAATAAAAAGAAAATAAATAGATAAATAAATAACTAAATAAAAATTTGAAGTAAGACTAAGATTGCTTGATATTAATATTAACAAAAATACTAAAACAACTCCCCTGTAACAGCGCCAAAAACTAGTTGTTAGAATTAACCATGTAAGTGCACATATCGCAACAACTAATATAGTGATAAAGTAGACTATCTATCACATGAAGAATTAATACTAAAATTGTTAAGTACTAAAATTAAAACAATTTAATCTTAGTCAAACAAATGATTAAAAGTTATAAATTAAAACTAAATATAATAATAGTATAGTAATAGTAATAATAAATAATAGAAGCCTAGGATTACAATTTCCCTTAACATTTCATTTGAATAAAACCCTACTCTCTTAACTTAACTAATGATAATGAGTTGTTAACCTAGAGTTTTAATTTATTTATAAGTATCTTCCAATGGTCTTATACAAATATCTCTCTTAATCAATTTACTATATTTCCATGCAAATAGAATTAAAAGAAACTCATTAAGTTTAGACTCTAATTTGGTTACATATGGCATACTCGTATATTCTTATCTAACATGCAGATCAATTTATCCTAATAAATGAATATGAAACATACGTCATTCAATCTAGGTCTAAACACAAAATTTCCTTTTTCAAGTTCATTAAGGTTACCAAATTGGTCTAATTGGTGATCAGGTAACTAGAAGTCATTACAAATAAGATTGAACAAACAAATCAAAAATCACTAAATCACTAAATCAAGAAAATAAAATAAAATAAAATAAAATAATTCAAACCACAAGTTAAGTTTCACTGTAATCCTAAAAAAATAAATCTAGTTTAGAATAAATATAAAACCAAAGATTTCACCATCATAAATAATACAAGAAAGATAAAAAGAGTAAAGAGAAAGAGAAAACTAAGATTGGCAGGATCTTTGATCTTCAAGCTTCTCTAAAATCTCTCTAGCTTCTTGATGGTTGCTTCTCTCCTCTTCAGAAAACTAAAGAACAATAAAATTATAGAATATCTTAGATTTTTCTATGATGTCTCTAAGTCTAATCCTAAGAGTCCTATTTATAGGTAAAACTCTAAAAGAGAAACTTGGTCTCCAAATAACTTGAACATATTATTTTTGAAAATTGCCAAACTTATCGCTTTGCTTGATTGTGTCCACTTTACTTCCTGATTAAGTTGTTGCACTTTTGGAAACTCTTTTGGGTTTTGACCTACAAAAAATATGGAAATTATTTAAATAAGTAACCAATTAAAATATAAAAAAAAGTAAATAATACTAAATTAAAAACTACTAAAAAATGATACTACTATAAATAATATTTAAACAAAAATCTCTAAGACTTAGCTAATTTAATATCAATAATGAGACTAAATAACTCTATTTTGTCAGGCTTGTTGGTTGGTATTAAGGATTTCTTTTGTCAATTCTAATTCAAAAAGTGTCTTTGGTGGTTCGGATAGACTGATATGAATCTTGGTTATTTTGATGACTAGTGGAAAAGAATTTTTTACCCTTTACCTTTGGGCTGGTGTTTATTGAAGTGTAGGTTTAGAGCATGTTTTTAGGATGTGAAGGTTTAAAAGTAAGACTGACAATGGTTCCAAGGTTTATTCTTGACTTTAGACATGAAACAAAATCTTAACTAAATTTCCATCTTTAAAAGTAATGCTAGGAACTCCTGTTATCAATTCTGTTCAATTGTCAAGCATTATCAATTAAATGATAAACATGATGCAACATGCAATGTAGGAGTTGCAAATGGCTTTTGTAAGAAATCAAGTAATTATATTTCATTCAAAAGAAAAAGGGTATAAGTTATGACAAATTTTGAGGTCATGAAAGATTTTAAAATACAAAATAATTAAGAATAGTTTTTTAGTTGCTGAACCCCTAATGCTAATGATATGAATCTTCCACTGAATGCTTTCAAAGGCCTTTCTTACAAGTTAATCCTTTCAGTGTTGGTCGAATCATAAGGAGATTCTTCAAATTATCTCATAATGGGATGGTTGTCCCAAGGTTAGGTAGACATCATTTTTTCTCTAAGCATAGGCAAGAGTGAGATTCAATAAAGTAGATTGGCATAGAAGAGGTAAGTCAAGTTATGATTTGGTTTTTTGGTCAAAGAAGGGTAGATTCAACTTGGGTCAAATTTTAAGGAAAGTTTAGTCGCTTACGCATACTTTTTAGGTTTTTAACCTAATCATGTTTGTTTTCCTAGACGCTTTTTCTTCCTTTTTTTTATTTGAAGAAAAAAAAGAATAACATAACTTTTTAGGTTTTCATCTTAGAATCCTTTCAGGCATAGTATTTCTTGACAAAGTCTGAATTGATAGGATTGGGCAAATCACTATCGTCCATCTTAGTGAAGATCAAGGCTTTTCCAAAAAATATGCACTTTACCATGTATGGCCCTTCCTAATTTGGAGTCTATTTTTCTAGAGCATTATTATAAATTAAGAGGATTTGTTTGAGTACTAGGTCACCTTCTCAGAACTGACAAGGATGGACCCTTTTGTTATTAGCTCTTATTATATGCTTTTAATAAATTTGCCCATGATAGATGGCTTTCCTTCTTTTCTCCTCGATGAGATTAAGTTATTCGTATATTGAACCATTTGGCTTTCTCAAGTTGTGATTCCATCAAGAATCTGAGTAAGGGGATTTTGACTTCAATAGGTAGAATAGCCTTCTGTAGAAGTTTAAACTACTATGCGATAGGCATGTAGTGCAAAAAGTAACTTTTTATGCCAATCTTCATATGTTTTAGCCATTGACTATTTTTTTAATATTCTTGTTGGTTATTTTGACTATCCCATTCATTTTTGGATGGTTTTGTGCCAATCTTCGTATGTTTTAGCCATTGACTATTTTTTTAATATTCTTGTTGGTTGTTTTGACTATCCTATTCATTTTTGGATGGTATGACAATGATGTTGCTTACTAAGCAATCTCATTGGCCTATTAGGATGTTAGAAAGGACATATGTCTCATTTAAAACCATGAGAAGAGCATTCCTATGAGCTTCAAAGTTTAAGAGTAGTGACAGCACAGATATCTTTATAGGTGGCTTGTCCAACTAGTTGAGGACACTGTATTCTCTATGCTTGATGAACTTAAAAAATTTTGTAGCTTTTTTCTCACTTATTGGCTGTTTAACAGCTATTGAATCCGATTCTTTAATTACAGAGTTCAATGCTTAAGGAATAATAGTGTTCTTTTGCTGAGTTTCATTTCTTGATGTAGTTGGGGCTTAATATCTGTCACTCCAAGTTAGATGGCTTACCCCTAAGAGGTTAACATTTTCTGCTTATTGGCTAGATTCTCTAATGATTAAAGTTTTGCTTTTATATTTCCAAGGAACTGCCTTGTTGTCTTAATAAGGAAAAAGGGATGGAAGTTGAATAATCATCTTTAGCATAGGCTACATAGGAGCATCTTTAATACTTAGTCAATTGTCAAAAATACCAATGGCCTTTCAATCTTGTAAGGGGGATTTTTCCTATTATTTTCTATGGTGCTGATAGATGGTATCACATTTACTAACTTAGCATGTAAGGCTCTCTTTTATCATAGAATTTAATGCTGCCCTCAATCATTATTCTTTGAACCATGGCATAGAACTCTTTTCATGTTTGAAGAGTACGGCCATAGATGATATGGAAATCACAAAAGTCATTGACTCCTTCTTATATCTTTTCTTGTACATGATTTGACAAAATAGATTCATTGGCATCATGACCTTGCCAATGCTCTTTATGATCTCACAGTCATCTTCAATGCCCATTCCATTCGCAATTGATTCAGATGAGCTAGTTCCAACACTGGATTTCTGTCATTGTTTGACCTCAACATTTTTTCTTTTGCCTTTAAAGGTATCTCTTTTATCCAAGTCACCTTTCATCACCTTATCGATCATTCCACATAACACAACTACATCTGTGAAGTTTCTTGGGATGTTCTTTGCAATCTTTTCATAATAAGGGGCTTGCCAATGAATCTAGTAGTTATATCTTTCTCTGTCAATAAGGAGAGAATCTAGGCAGCCTCTTCTATCCACCTGAGAGTGTATTGCTTGAAACTTTTGTCAGCTCTCTTTTCGATGCTTATCAGAGAGAAACAATTCACAACCTAGTCGGTGGTAGGTCTCTCCTTATCTATGGCATTAATAGATAGACTGATGTACTTGTCTCGCTCCTCATAGAACTCAATTTCGGACTTATCTATCATCCCTTAGACCATCTTTAGGAAACACGGATAGTGCTGTAAATGTGCCCTTGATCGTAATGGTAACAAAATGGTTCTGTGGTTTCTTTACTCTGGTTTCAATATTTAACACTATTCTAGTCTTCACAAAAGCTTGCCATACCTTGTTCATCAATGTGTAGACTTATCTAATACTTCTTTTGACCTATCAAATGTTCCCATCAATCACCATATTTACTCTCAGCTTTACATGGTTAGGAAGTAAATTGGCTCCAACATTAGGTCTAGGCCTTTGCTTGAACTTGATCACACCTTTTTCTAACAAGCTTTGCATCTTTCCCTTGAAAGAGGTGCAATTCTCAATAGAGTGACCTTATGCTCAAGCCTAGTATTCACAATATGCATTCTTATCGTACCATTTAGGATATGGAGGTGATCTTAGGTTTATAAAATCAAGGCCACTAGTTAACCAACTAATAGATGGGAGTAAACCTTTTTGTAGGAGTAAAAAAGTGGCTCAAACTGTTCCCCTTTTCAAGGTGCTTATTAATTATTTAAAGCTCTTTCATTGTTAACATTATGGGGTTGTACGCTTTGAGCCATGATTTGAATAGGATTCAACGTAAAGCTTATTGTTAAAGCAAACCAATAGAATGAGCTAGTTTTAGCATTAGTGAGTAAGGGTTAAAACCCAAATACAACATGTTTAGGAAGTACATACCTTGTGTCGTATATGGATTTCAAGTGAACTTAGCATGACTTTCACTAAAAATATTCATCTCTTTCTTTTTACCATTAGCCATTGACTTTTTGGTTGAGCTGGATGAATCTACCACTTCAATGGCATTATTGATCGTTTTGCCCGATACAACCATCTCGATAAAATTCTTCATGGCATTTCCTTTCAACCTATCACAGTAAGGAGCTTACAAGGTATTGATAAACATAACCATTACTTCTTTCTCAATCAAAGGATAGTGAACTTAAGCTACTTCTTTTCTCCACTTTTGAGCATACTACCTAAAGCTCTCTTTTTCCATATTCATGAGGAAAAGATAATCTAAGGCCCAGTCAGATAGGCACTTATATTGATCAAGAGCACAAGTCAAATCTACCTATGTCAAAATTCTTATCTAGCCATCATACGGTGGTACAAGTAAAGGTGGGTAATGGGGCTAATAGTCTTAGTATACTATTCAAAATCTAGTGCTTTGAATTTAGGCGGGATAACAAGATAGAAAACCAATCCTAAAGATTTGTCATTTATAATCCCTAATTCTCACTTCCTTTAACAGCATGAAGGCGCTTTTCTAGTGATAAATACTTGTTTAAGTTTTGATCATTTGTAAAAGACCTCTTTACTTTTTTTTGCTTCACTTACTTATCGAGATATGGGACTATAGGACTTATTGATAAAGAGCCTACCTGAAATTCCTTAAACCAGATGGTGTACCATTGTTGGGTTAATGTAAATGAATGGTTGAGTTGATAGGATCATCACTGCTGAAGGATGTTGTTCATGTGAGGCCTCTTCTTGAGTGTTGGTGGCGTCAGTACCACTGTTCAAGTTGCCCTCAAGATTGATTGACTTTTTCCCACATAACGATGCTTGTTTGCTTTTTTTTTCCTTCAAGGCCTCAGACGATAGATTAACTAATTCCTCAATCTAAGCTTTGGCTTCCTAATTCTTACAGAGTGATTGCTCTTACGGCTCTCTAGGCTTGAGTTATTCAATGCAGGCTTGGTGATCATTTTTCAAGGCTTTTTAGTGATTGCAAGTGTTATACCAATGATGAACAGTAAGTTTAATGTTTTAAAGCACCTTCACTTTAGATTATTATTGGATTAGACTTTTATGATGTGTCATAAGCATTTTTTATGAGATAACGGTAAGTATGCAATCATGATAATGAATGAATAAAGCAATAAAGAATTGGTTTAGTCATGCAAATGCAAGACCATTAGATTAAGGGATAGCTTTACCAATAGTGTCTTTCATTAAAGCAACAAAATATCCTATTACACATGATTACATTTGAAAATGCTTGACACGATTACATTGCTTGATCACATGTTCCAAGAAATACTATAGTTCTTGTTCATGGGTTCTAATGGGTAAGATATCACATACAATGACTGAGCCATGTCTATCAGATCCTTAGCCTATAATTAGGCCACTTTAATATTTCAATGAGATGGTGGTAATGGTCTTGATAATTCTAGCATGACTGATCAACCATTTTTAGCCATTCTTGCTCTCAATGCTTGAAGGCCTTTACTAGTTCATCACCTTGCCCTTAGTGGGCTTGTAGGGAATGCTCTAAATCTTGAATTTTGAGTGTTAAAGTCTCATTCTTGACTTGGTTTGCTCTTAAATCTTGAACTCGAGTTTCTAGATGTCTATTCTTTTTTTGGTAAGTTGATACGAGGGCACGGGTTTTAGCAAGCTTATCTTTATTAACCCTGGCCTCTTCTTTCCATCGATGTAGCTTTTTTTTAGGGCAGTAATTTCTATCTACCATTCAGTTGATGAATTACCAAGGTGTTGAAACTTGCTTGCTTTACTAAGTGCCACATAGTTTTTTGTTAGATCTATGGATTTTCCTTGAAGTAGTTTTTTTCTTTGACAACCTAGTTTATTTCACCATCCCAAAGATAGAGGCCCATTTCCAATTAACTCTTTTCTTCCTTTAAAAGAGTGATTTCCTTGGTAAAGGTTGCCTTTTCTTGTTCAAACTCACGTTTAAGCAATTTGATCTCAGAAGGAAATTTATCAACTGATACTTGTGATGTTCTAAAACCAGACAAGGGTAAGGCATCATTGATGTGATAAATTCTATGGAGTCATACTACCTTTCTCTTCTATACCTTTTCATACAGAAGGTTTAACCCTAAGCATAAAAGGCTAGTTGAACTTTTGACTTGTAGTTAGGCTTGCCAAAATCGAAATACAACTACTTAAGGTTTTGAATGAAAATGATGAATTATCAATAATAAAATTGTCACAGGACTAAGATAGGCATATAGCTAGTGCTTCCCCATAATCCCATAAGCAGCACACAACTATAATCTCCATATCTATATATGATTGTCTATGGTGAAAACCAAGAGACTTTCCATGTTACCTCTTCCCCCTCTGAAATTTAAGAATTTCTAGACCCATTGCTCCTTGGACTTGTTTTGGGGCCATTCTTTCTTAAAGACCTTAGAGATTCGGCTGAAGTTAGGCAAGAAATTGTATAACATTCTCTTCACTTCAAGGCAAAAATGGTTGACAACCCAAATATGAAGAAGCTGTGTATCCAGTGAAGCTACTTATCCTCATTTTCTCACAAAAGCTGATAGCTTGGACAGCTTCAATAATGACGATAGGTGCGAGATTAATTTTATAGCATAATCAAGAAAAGAGATCTATAACTATCCCTTCAACATAGCCTATTGGTTTTTGAAATATGACCAGACCATATATTACCAGTACATAGATATCTTGAATTTTCTAGATGTCAAAGGTATCTACCATTGTTTCCTTCATGCTAGCCCATAAGATACCCTTACTGCTCCTATTTATCTTGATATGACTCACGATCCAAAACTTTATTACCCTGAAAATCTAAGCTAATCTTTTCTTGAAAGTTAGAGGTTGAAAAGTTTTATAGTATATTCTATTAGTCCTGGCCCTTTCAATGTTGAGTTACGCGGCATATTTATTAATTATGGGGACGAAATTCTCACAGTTGAAAGTGAAGCACTGATATGTTAGGTTCTAGAACTGAGATGCTGCTAGCAACAAGCGAGCATCTAAATCGATATGAAGTAAAAGGGCTATGTTTCTAAACCTTTTCATGAATGATTCCCTCTCAGTATTATTCTAATAGGTCCATCTATGCTTTAGATCTTGCTAATCATTCTGATGGTACCCTATTTTGACCCTTTCATGCATCGTTGAGACATACTCGGGTTTGAGAATTTCCCCATCTTCACATTATCAGCATTTCGACCATGCTCAGACTTTTTAAAAAAGCTTCAGATGAAAATTGGAATATTGCTATGACAAAAACCCCTTGCTGAATAGTAAACCATTGGTTAATTATCCCATAATGATTATGATTATAATGAAATGATGCATGCATCAAATGGAAAAGCAAAAGGGAAATGAGTTAGTGACCATATGAAATAATAAGTAAAAGAATAGGGGAATAAAAGAATAACAACAAAAAAGTATCACAAAATTATCCTAACAACAAGTGATACGATGCCTAAGGGCAGACATGACAATTGTGAATATTATGACAGTAAATTGATAGCATAACGGTGTGTCCAGTAAAAAAGTTACCCTTAATAAGGTGACACGATACCATGCGAGGATGAAAATTGATTAACTATGCAGCAAAATCGTTTGTCACCACCCATGGTAGGTACATGTTAAGCAATTATTTGGATAGCATGACAGTTTATTTAGGTCAGATATGACTCTTTTAGGATGACATAGAGCATTTTCTTAGCATCACCCACTCATTAAATAAGGTTAGCCATCAAGCATAATGACATGCCCCAATGATCATGAAATAAAATGACAAATGTTTGGAGTCGCTAATAATCATTTTGAGCTAGGCAAGATCAGACAACTATTACAAATAATATTTTGAGTTATGAAACTTAAAACATCAATTTAAAGGTTTGTAAAGTCCAAAGATTCATCGATTAGGTTCAGGGGTTGTTTATGCATAAAGAAGGATTAACATCCTAACGATACTCGAAATCGATAGCCGCTAACCATGTCTTGTTTTGGTTTTAGTTTAATCAATTCCATTTTATCATTATTCTAATATATTTTCATTTTAATGCATGAATTTTTATGAAAATTGTAGATCTTAGTCTTAAAAGAAATTTCAAATAACCTATATACCCTGGAGGTATGGGGAACATAATAATTTTTAGATTAAATTTTAAAAATTTGCATATTCCATGTCAAGCACTGAAGAGAGATACCAACACAGAACATTGTAATGTAATTTTTGAAAACAATTTTTAAAATGTGAATGCCTAATGGTCATTATAAAGGGAAACATATTAGTAAAATGAAAAAGAATATAATAATGTTGTATAAAACAAACACACAAAAAAATTAAAGAAGAAAGATAATCGAAATGTATCTCGTAATTATCTTTGATTATTGAGGAATAACCAAAATGAAAATTTCAAAATGTATTTGGATTCAGTGGTAACTTAGAGGATAAAAAAAAGGCTTTGATTAGTAAACTTAGGGATATCTAGGAGAAAGAATTTGGATTTCAAGTGAAATTTGAAAAACAAGGTAAGTATATCCCCTTAGAAGGCAGGGTTGAAATATCCCAAACGCTGATTATTTTGGATATGTTCAAAAAAAGTTTTAATTAAAAGATCCAGGAAGTTTTGAGAGAGTTAAAATTTAGATTTTTGCTGAAAAGTGAGGTTAAAGTATTCCCTTGAAAAAGTGGGGTTAGCGTATTCCCAAAAGTGAAAATTTTAGATATGTTTAAAAAAAGGATTGATTAGGATCCTTTTAAGCTCCAAAAAAGAGAAAATTTAAGTTTTGAATGAAAAATGAGGTTGGACTATCCCTTTGGATAGTAGGGTTGAAGTATCCCAAAAGTGAAAAATTTGGTATTTACGGAGAAAAGGAAAATTTTGGGGAAAGAGGTATTTAGAGAATAAAATTAAGAATTTAAATAAAATCATCTTCTTTTTCTAGCCTTAATCTAAGTTTACAGGGTTTGTGTTGTAGTATGTGACTCTATGGGGAATTTGGACATATTGATAAAGGTGGTTTAGAAAAACTTAGATACATTCAAATGCCTTAGAGTAGGAATTTGGAATAGTCAATTAATTTTGGCTAATGCTAAAAATAGGGGATAGCACCATAGTCCTCCTTTTTGAATTTATTCTAGGCAAATTTAGAGGTGTTAGGAGCTGAATGAGGTGACGTTGGAAAGGTGACTCGATAAGGTTTAATTGATAAATATTCCAAAAATACTGGAAGATCACTTTCTAGGTGGAATTAGTTTTTGAAATTGCATTTGTTTTGACACTAGCAACATGTGCATAATAGACTTTGAAAAACCATCTTGAACTTATTTGACATCATTAAATCACAAAAAATACATTTTTAGAAAGGGAATTTCACAAACTTTCTAGAAAAAATATTTAAAAAATTAAAAAAAAATATCTGGCAAGCAGAAATGACCCAAACAAAATGTAATTTATTGGTTATAAGGGTTTCAGATAGCAAGGGTTCGAAAAATCTTAACTCCCTCATCTAGAATGGTCTGGGTGCAAAAGAAACATCTTTAGAAGGTTAATTTGATTTTATTTCAAGGAAAAATATCAAAAAATTCCAAAAAAAATGTGTTTGGTCTAAAAAACAATTTTTTTTAATTATGAGCACATTGCTGCTAAAGCAAAAATAAGGGAGTTTTTTTGGTATTTTTGAGTTTTTCAGGACTAGATTTGTGCCAAGGATGTTTGAACGTCAATGATAGAAAGGAATGGGTGACATAGGCATTGCAAATTCATTCTATAATCTTAGAGTAGCTTAGAATGATGAAACAACCTATTAACCATGCCATAAATGAGGGCATTAAGCGCTAGATCAAGGCCTACACATTTTAAAAGATGTAAAAGGCTATTTATTTTGGAAGCCAGAACTCATAACTTCATTTAACCATCAATCCAAACATAGCAACTTGATTTGTCCCCAAGGTTAGAGGATCAATTGTCATAAAACATTAAATCCATGTTATCCTCTATTTATTAGAGGCAACATATATTTAACTTGGGTTTTTTAATTAAATAATATTTTTGTAGTCAACAAGTAAACATTTTGATGAACATGATAAGAACAAAATATGACATGCATAAAGAAGAATATAGATGACACATTCAAACAAAAAGATGACATTTTGGCAAGGAAAAGATTAAAAAAATTTAAGGAAATAGTACGAAAGATGCATAAACATGTTAGGGTGAACATTCAAGTATGAGTTTAGCATATAAAGGTGGATGAAACATGATAAGAAGTGCATGAATAGGGACTAATGTGATGGTGAAAATAAAATATGGCATGTTTGAACATCCAAGCAACATCAGGGCATTAAAAGGATCATCAAAATCCTAAGATTACCACAACCAAGGCCACAATAATGCATGAGAATCTTATAAAAGTCATAGTAACATAAAAAGGAGTCTTTAGGATGATGTAAATGCTGAAAAATAAGAAAATAAATAGAACAAAGGGAGAAAATATACCAAAAGCTTTAAGGTTTAGCCTTTTTCTTTGAACAATAACTTTGGGCTCATCTTTTTTCTTTTTTAGATGTTGATTAACAAGAAAGTGATGAAAAGAAGAGGCTTTTTAGCTATATTTTGATGAAAGGAAGTTTTGAGAGGAATAATGAGTGGAATATAAGATTTTGGAAGGTTTTTAATGGTGGTTTTAAAGAGCTACGAGAATGAAGAAGGGTTTTTGATTTTTTAGTGACTGGGGAATATTGAGAAAATGTATGAAAGTGAATGTTTTCTGCTAAGAATATATGTGTAGTGTGTAGGGTTCTATGTTGTTTGTGTATATCTTTTATCTAAGCTATAGTTGGCATATATAGCCATATGAATATGATGACAACAAATGCAAAGAAAAAAAATAATAAAGGTATTATGGGGTTTGGTGCATGTACCTCATGTAGGGGCAAGGTACTGTGCTAAACTGCCATGCAAACTCATTGGTTTACTTAACAAAAAATAGTGGATCAAGCCTACTTTATACAGCTGGGCATTGAGAAAAATTGATCTTACCTTTTAGCTACTTGCATAATGTCATAAAATGTCCCTTGTCATGGCTATTTGGGCCTCAAAAATTTGTTCAAATCTAATAATAAATCTAAAGTTGAGGCCTGGTGTGAATTTTTATAATTTTTGTTGCAAAAAACATGTTTATGTCAGAATTTTAGATTAATAGAAAATTTTGAAAAATGGTTTGAACTGGGTAAAAATGCCTTGGTGCATCGATACAAAGCATTTTGCATTGATACGTAAGGTAACTTTTGCCCACCAGTATCGATATAATGAAATTTGTTTCAATACCAAGAACAAAAAAAAATGTTCCCAATCTTGAGACTTGAAAACTTGTATCAATACCATAAAGGCCCGTATCAATACTATTGGCCAAAAATCATAGGTTTAGACACTACTAAGGCCTGTATCAATACAAACATGCTAAGTATCAATACCATACCTTAGGTATCTATACCAAACCCTTTTGTATTGATACTACATGAGAAAATTTAAATTTTTAGTGATATGAAAACTTGGTATCAATACATACGCACCAATGTGAGTTGCAAGCAAGATAGTCAGTACCGTACTGGTGGGCATACTGTTTTTGTTCTAGTACAGGTACATACAGGTACCAGTGTGTTTCGGTGTACCGTTTCGAGTTTATCGAAGTTTGAATATTTTTAATTTATATATATGAAAAATATTTTTAAATATGAAATAAATGAGA
>JBBYHL010453071.1:0-15813 GCA_038381835.1 Adansonia madagascariensis | reverse complement strand
TAATGATTCATACATGGATTAAGGATAACAAGATGCATGGACATGGCATAAAATGCATGAGCAAGAGATATCAAACTTATGAGGATGAAATGAGTCATTTTGCACATCAAAGGGGCATTAAGGCATCCAAATCATAAGCTACCACAACCAAAAGCCACAATAATGCATGATAATCCTAAGAGGGTGATGGAAACATAGAGAGCTCACTAAATCGATGAAGATGCTGGAAAAACAAAAAATGCAAGTGATAGAGTAGGAAGCTATACCAACAAAACTTTAATTTTCAGCCAAATATTTGGAGCAGCAGAGATGGCTTAAATTTCCCTCTTTTCCTTGTTGTTAATAAGCAAAAAAAAAAGAGAGAAATAATGGGGTTTTGGTTCTGGTATGGATAAGGGTGATTTTTGGAGTGTGTAGTGGTTGAAAGTGAGTGTTTTAGGGCTATTTTTGGGTGGTGGGTGAATAGCTACGGAATTTGGTTTTCTTGGTGCATGAATGTGTTTTTGGAAGTGTAAATAAGCTAGAATCTAACCTTTTTTCAGCCGAGATAGAAGTGGTCCATTTATGCTAGCATTTTGAAGCTAATTTGAAGGTGTTTTTGGCCATTTGTCAAGGGGGACAAGGTGATGTCAGCATGGTGGCTATAGGGTGGCTGTAGGGAGCAACTTGCTACCAATGTGATGTGCATAGGGTGGCTGGTTTAAATGCTAAAATGATTTTCTAGCAAATAGGGTGGCTGATGGTGATATTGGCCAACAAACTAGGGAGTATAGTGATCATGTGATATTAACCCTTGTTGATCCAATTTAGACTTCAAAAAAATGTTTTGATTAATTCAAAAGCCTAAATTCGTAAATCTGAGATGTGTTTTTAATCTTTCTTGATGCAAACAAATGAGTTAAAATCGAGTTTTGGATCAATGGTGGGCGAGTCAAAAATCCCCAGATCATGAAAATACTTGTTTGTATCGATACATTTGATCCAAAAACCTTAATGGTATCGATACAATGAACATTGTTTCGATACTATAAACCATTGTATCGATATTATGAACTACTGTATTGATACATGTTGATATGTATCGATACATTTCTTTACAGAATACATGTTTTGGTCCTAACATGGCCTAATATCGATACATGAGGTCTTGTATCGATACAGAGGCTTATGTATCGATACATGAAAACCATGAATCGATACATTCAAGTAAAATTATGAATTTTCTCATACCTTTTATCCCCTGATACCTTGAACTACATCATTTGAAACCACATCTTTGCATTTACCTTTGGTATGATCCCTAGGCTTCTTGACCTCTTCAAAATACCTTTTCGCCATTGCCCCCTCTTATGTCTATGCTCTAGATTGTTAAAAATTAGCTCGGACAAAATAAGGTGTCTGCATATCCATGGCCTTTCTAATAGGTAGTTGTAAGAAGAATTAATATCCATTACTTGAAAGTCCACTTCATATGTACATGGGCCTATCTAGAGCTAGATTGTGATATTTCTAATTCCTCCGTGACATGTTCCATCAAAAGCTTGGATTATGTGTGGCTACTTTTGATGTTAGACTGATCGATAGGGAATTTGCTTAATGTAGTCATAAGCATGACATTAAGGGTCGACCCATTATCTATGAGTACCTTGGGCAAAATGCGTCCCTTGTAATGGGTAGTGATATGTAGAGCTTTATAACTACCCCTACCTTCAGGTTGGATCCCATCATCTGTGAAGGAGATATAATTATTAGCCATGATGTTGTTCACTAGCCGATCCAATTTGTTCACAGAAACGTCCGGTGGCACATATGCTTCATTTAACACCTTCAGTAATGCATTTTGATGAACCTCTGAATTAAAAAGCAGAGATAGCATAAAAATCTTTGTGGGTTGTTTGCTTAACTAGTCTACAATGCAATATTCATTGTGCTTGATGAACTTAAGAAACTCCATGGCTTCTCTTTCACTTACTATTTCCTTAACTTTTTTGGGCTTAAAATATTTTGCTCGGGCCTAAATGGTACTGGTGCTTGGAAATGCATCAACCTTCTATTTTTCTTAAGTAGGTGGAGCATAACACCTACCACTACGGGTTAGGTGACTAACTCTTGACGGTTCTATCGTAGCAGTTGAAGGAGTTAGTTCTTCGATCATCACTACCTAATTCATATATTTTCATAGGACAGCTTTGTTGCTCTTATACGGGAATGGTTTCGGTAGCTCCATAACTAACTTTTGTGTAGGTATTAAAAAATTAGCCTCGGGACTTGATTTGCCATAGAGAATGAGGGGTCAGTCCCATAAGGCGGCTACATGGTTTCGCCTCCTATCATGTTGATAGATTCAGTAGTAGGTGTGATTTCATGATAGAATTCTATTTGGCCTTCATTCATCATTCTTTGAACCATAGACCTAAACTCCCTGCATGTTTATAGGGTATGACCTACAACTATGTAGAAGTCACAAAAGTTATCGGGATTGTCTTTTAATTTTTCTATTGCATTGAGCAACCCAACCTAAATCAATGCCTTCCAGATCAAGAACATTGGCATCTTTACATCCTCTATGCTTGCCTTGACTTCATATTTGTTCTTAATGTCGATCATGTTTGTAGTCGACTCAGTGTAGTTTGGTAAAGGATTGGTGGTAACATTTGGTCCCTGGTTCATCCTGAATTGCAAGACTTTTGAGTTAATTAGATTTTGCACATTTCGTTGAAAGATATGCAGTTCTCAATGTCATGCCCTACTGCCCCAGCATGGTGTTCATAGTAGGCATTAAGGTTGTACCATTGCGGGTATGGTGGCTTCTTTTCTAGGATATAGATTGGGGCCACTAAATGATTTTGGAGCAAGGTCTGGTAGAGCTCTTTATAGGTCATAGGGATAGGATCAAAATGTCATCTTTGTTGATTTGCACCTCGATTGCCAGATGCATTAATAGTTGCTTGATTGGTACTTTAGTGAACTTGTGGAGGGTAGCTTTGTGGTGAGTTAGATGGGATTGTAAAGGATGGGTTGTAGGTTATGGCATTAATTAGCTGAGGGGGTATGGTAATAGGGTGAGAATACAACGTGCTTGGGTAGTGAGGGTTGGGTATTTGATGTAGTTTTGGCTGAGATGAGCTACCATAATTTATGGCATTGGCCTCTCCTTCTTTCTCTTATCAACAATAGGCTTCTTAGTCTATCTAGCTATTTCCCTAACAAACATTCTACCACTCTTAATGGCGACATCGATTATTTTTTCAGAGAGCACTAAGTCTGTGAATTGTTTAGTGGCATTCCCTATGAGCTTCTTGTAATAAGGAGCACATAAGGTGTGAATAAAAGTGACTGTCATTTCTTTTTCTATAAGGGGAGGCTGGGCTAGGGCTGCTTCTTCTCTCCACCTTTGGGTGTATTGTCTAAACTTTTAGTGAATCTTTTCTTAAAATTCATCAGGGAAAGTTGATCTGGCGCCTAATCTGACACATGCTGGTATTGATTTAGAAAGGCCTTAGCCAAGTCGACCCATGATTGGATTTTGACATTGTCTAGCTTGATATACCACTAAGCTACTACCCCAGTGAGACTATGCTGAAAGCAATGGATGAGGAGCTTTTCATCTTTCTCATACCTGACCATCTTTTGTAGGTACATTTGGACATAGACAAAAAGGTCAGTGGTTCCGTTAAACTTTTTAAACTTTAGGACTTTGAATTTTAGGGGAATGACAAGGTTAGACACCAAAGATAGCGATTATGCATCAAGAGCTCCAAACTTGTCACTCTCCTCGATAGCTTGGAGGCATTTTTCTAGTAGCTGGAATTTGTTCACTTCTTCCACAGTCATGGTGGATTTTGACCTTTTATTTTCCTTGGTTTTTCATAGTCAAGGGTTATCGGATCTGCCAATGAGACTCTTGCATTCACCCCTTGAGTACCGGGAATGAATTGACCTACCACAATGGGATTTAGGTAGATAACTTATAGAGCCTGAGCGGTAGGTATAGCAGCGGGCCATTGTTTTTGTCTAGTTTCCCCTTGGGTAGGTTCTGGATTATTGATAAGGGGACTTTCAGCATTGAGAGGATCATTCCTTATTCCAGTAGTGCTGGCTTGCCCTTTTTCTTTCATAGAAGTGGTCATTGGTTCCATAAGTTTTTCAATTTGATTTTGCATTTTGTATTGCTGATGAAGCATCTGGTCTTGTGATTCCTTAACCATTCGCTCAAGTCACTCAATATGAGCTTCATAATCACTCTCTATGATTTGCTTACAGCATCATGTGTTGTAGTAGTGCATGGTGTAAGGTTTCATGTTCCTGATTGATCTCAGAATTCCTTGTACTTTTATGGACCAATTCCTATATTAGACTTTTATTTAAAAATGTATTTATTGATGAGCATTTATGATGCAATGATGAGTTAAGGTAATGAATGATTAATGTAAGTGTAATGAAAAATGGTGAAATTAAATGTGCATATGCATTGGAGACAATTGATTCTTAGAATAGCTTCGTCAATAACATCATTCATAGAGTCACAAAAGGGGTTTTCTTTTATGACATGATCACATCTAAAAGTATCTAACGTGATTACATTATGTAATCACACGATCAAGAAAACTTAAAAGTTGTTGCTCACAATCTCGAATAGGTACGATGTCTCACCTTATGGACGGGGCTACTTCAATCATGCCATCCACCTCTTGTTGAGCCATCTGAACTTGTTTAGTGAAGTGTTGATGTTGTTCTTAGTAGTTCAGATGTGCTTGGTCGATTATCGCTTGCCACTCTAACTTGTGTTGCTCGGAAGCCTTTATTAGTTCATTGATATGACCTTGATGAACCCGCAGGGAATGTTCTAACTCTTGGATTCTGTGAATGAGGGCTTCATTTTCAACCCTACTGGCTCTCGCATCTCACATTTAGGCCTTGAGTCTTTGATTCCTTCATTGATAGGTGGAACCAAGAGCACGTGCCCTCGTGAACTTTTCTTTGCTGGTTCTGACTTTTTTATTTTACTGATTCAGCTCGCGATTGAGAGTGGTAACTTTGACTTCCTATTCGACTGATGTCTTCTTAATACGTCAGGACTTGTTAGCTTTTCGAAGCATCACATAATCCTTAGTTAAGCTTTCGAGGTCATCTTTGAAGCGATCTATTTCTTGAACGACTTGATCCATTTCACTGTTACTAAGATAGATAGATATCCATCTCTAGCTGGCCCTTTTCCTTCTTAGGTCGAGAGATTTCCATGGCAAAAGATGCCTTTTCTCATTCAAACTCCCTTAAGTAGCTCGATCTCAAAAGGTGATTCCTCTATTAGGATTTGTAGTATCCTAGAGTTAGGTGGTGGTAATGGATCATTGATACGGCAGAGTCTCCATTCGTCATATCCAGGCATGGTGGGGCTTCCTCTCTAGTATCTTTCCATACAATAGACCTTATTTTAGGCTTGGAAAGCTAACTGGACTTTTGCTTAATAATTGGGCTCTCCATATTCAAAATCCTAATGTCCTAAGTCTTCGAAGAATGAGATGAATTGCTGGCACTGGAATTGACGCAATACCAATAGAGGAGCATAACTGGTATTTCCCCATAATCCCATGAGCGAGATGCAAGTGTAGTCTCCACATCTGTACACAATCGACTGAGGGAGTACCCATGGGGCTCTCCACATAATTTCTTCCTTCTTGACATTTCATAATTCCTCGACCCAATGCTTTTCTGTCTTATGTTGATGACATTTTTCATCTAATGCCATGGAAAGATGACTGATCTTGAAGAAGAAATTTTGCCTGACTTTCCCTTTCCAAACACAAAGATGACCTAGGAGCCATATCTGGAGCAATAGGGCACACCCGATAAACCTTCTTGTTCTCATTTTTTTACAAAAGCTGAGGGCATCGATGGTTACAGCGATGATGGCGAAAGCAGGGTTGATGTTGCAACATAGGCGAGCAAAGAAATCTGTGACTACACCTCCACATAGCCCAAAGTCTTTGGGAATATAACGAGCCCATAAATTGCCAAAACGTAGACATCTTGAGCTTTCTTTTAATCAAAAAAATTTACCATGTCTAATTTCAAGCTGGCATAAGAAATGTATTCGCTACTTCCTTTTACTTTTATGTGACTATCAACCCATGCTTCTATGGCTCCAAGAATTTGCCTCAACCTTTTCTTGAACGGATGAGGCGTTAGCACTCTGCAGTAAATCTGGTCTGACTTAGCCCTTTCTATGTTGAGCAGAGTTGTATACTTATCAATTGTAGGGACTAAATCTTATTGGTTGAAGGTGAAACATCAGTAGGTCAGATTCCAGAACTATGTCACTACTTGCAATAAGCCATCATCCAACTGAACTCAAAGCAAGAAAGCTATATCCCTGTACTTTTTAGTGAAGGCATCTTTCTCGTTATTATCCCAACTGTCCCAAATGTGCTTTAATTTTTTATAATCGTTTTGATGTAAATTGATCTTAACCTCTTCATGCATTTCTAAGACATAGTTAGGCTTTAGGATGTCCCCATCTTGAACTTGGTAACCTTCTGACCATGTTTTGATATTTTTAAAGGACTCGATAGTTGAGATAAGCTATTGCTCTATAAATGATGCCCCTTGCCGAACACCGAACCATAATAATTATCCCAAAATGATGATAGTCATGATGGTTATGATGAAATGATGCATGCACTAAAACATAAACAAGGGGAAAATAAGTTAGTGGAACATATAGGAGACAAATGTAAGGAAATAAAGAATTTAAGGACATCAGAACAAAAAATTCATAACATGTCCCAACCAAGGTGGTGAGATGAGAAACGAGTAGCATTTCAACATGCCAAGATGCAATCTACCTTCATGAGGTGATGCAATATCTTATTTTGATAGAAAAATAACCGACTAGTAGTAATATTCGTTTATCATCACTAGTGGATGCACGTTAAGCCACGACTCGAACAACATAATAGCTTATAGTATAAGACACTGTGAACGATGGTTTTTGTTCACCGTTACTTATTTATACAAAGGTTAGCCGTCGTTCGGGTGGCAAGATGGCATGCATTAATAAATGATAAAAATACTGATGTGGGTGGCAATTGTATACTCATTGTCATCTACATAATTTTAGCAATTAAGAGTAAAGGTTAGGAATGTTTCCTCGAGTGACCCTACTCTTCAGGTATTCTAGTAGCGTTCTGGTATGGTTTGACATGGTTTAGCTCATAAGGCTCACTATATGAGGTTTAAGTTGACGCCTAAATAGGTATCCGAATTGCTCCTCCATCCGGTAAGGACAGTCAAGGGACCCCAATCACAGACCCATTGTGGGTTTGGCAGAATGGGTTCAATCTGTTGGATGTATTTCCCTATGCAAATACGGAGGGTTACTCACGAGAGACAAAGGTAATTTACATTTGGAAAGTTATTGCCATGCCTATGCGAAGGGTTACTCATGAAGGCAGATAGCTCACTTCCTCCTAATGATTGGGTTATAACCATGCCATGGAGTTTGGTGGGACACTAATGTACATGAAAGTGCATAGTGTGTGATAAGGAAACGATCAAACCATTTTGTTTACTTCCATATTACCATTTTTATTAAACTGATGATTATTCAAAAATAAGACAATCCTGACAATCATGCCAAACAAAAGATTAGTTGACAAAATGAAAAAAAAGGCCATAGTTAAATAATGATCAAAGATCGAAAGAAATGGGAGCCTAGCAAGACACGGCTAGTTATTGGCCTAACTCTCTATACTATCCCCAGTGGAGTCGCTAAGCTATCGCAATGTGCCCTGAGGTGGATCCTCATAGATCTATGGGTGCGTACAACTTAAAATATTTTTCTGACTTAGAAATGTCTTCTTGATCAAAACTTTTCTTTCACGATGTGATAAGAATGAGAATGTATGGATTATTGACCTATGATACAGTGAAGGGGACCATAAGATGAATCACTCATCTTATTGGCCTTAGATAACCATCACGAAATGGCTAATGCATGAGTCACCATCGATCATTTCAGGCTAGGCATGATTGAATGCCTATTAAAACCTATGTTTTGAGTTACAAAACTTAAAACATCGATCTCTTTGTCTACGTAGTACAAAGATTCGTCGTTTGGGTTCAGGAGTTGGTTACGCATGATGAAGTATGAACCTTTTTGTGACACCTGAAATCGGTACCTTACTAGTATGTCTCATCTTGGTTTCGATTATTTCGATCTTACCTCATCACTATTTTGATATAACCCTCTTTTAATGCATGAATCTTATGGAAATACAAATCTAGGTTTTGATGAAAAAGATTTAATCTCATATACGCCTCGGAGAGATGGGGAATATAGAAATTTTTAATAACAAATGACCTCTGGATTTTACTTTGAAAATAGAATGTTCCACTATAGGCACTAGAGAGTTACCCACGCGGAACATTAACTTTAATTTTATTTGAAATGATTTGAAAACATGAATGCAAATAATTATCACAAAGAAATTTTGTTAGTAAGGGAACAAATGAAGTAACATAACATTGATCATTCAATGCAATGATGAAGAAAAGGAATGGACTATTGGAATTTATCTCACAATTGGCATCGATTATCTAGGAATAATTAAATCGATAATTTTTAAAGAGCATCTAGGTTTCTTGATTGAACGAGATTTGTTTGACATATTCATGGAAGTCCGAGAAGGAGGAAAAAAATTAATTGTAGTTGAAAGATAGGGTTAGAGTATCCCTTCAGAAAGGTAGGGTTAGAGTATCTCCTTGGATGATAAATAATTTTGACAAAGGAGGATTTTTAAATCTTGATAATTTTGAAAAGTGAGATTAAGTATCCCTTCGAAAGGTTAGGGTTGGAGTATCCCCGTGGATAATAAATTATTTTAACAAAAGAAGATTTTTCAATCTCGATAATTTTGAAAAGCGAGGTTGGAGTATCCCCTCGGAAGGTCAGGGTTAGAGTATCCCCAAAAGTGACACATCTGACACCCTTTAGAGAAGTCGAGTTGAAATACTTAAGTTGACAAAACTTTGTGATTTAGGAAATGTGTGAGCATTTCGACAACTTTTAGCAAAAGAAATTATTGTGAATAAGGATGGTAAAGATGTAAAATATGTTTGTGCCTTGATACAAGCCTATGGGAAGTTAAAGCATGTTTTTTAGTCTGATCGGGGTGATACAGAGACATTCAAATGACTCAAGATGGAATTCAGGAAAACAACTCAATTTTGACCATAACTGAAAATAAGGGACAGCATCGCTCTATTCTGCTTCCTAAATTTATTCTAAATTGGTTTGAAGGCTTTAGATGGTGGACAAGATACCGTTGAAAAGGTAACTCAATGAGAGTCAACCTAAAATATTCCCAATATCCCAAAAAGTCACTTTCTAAGGGAATAAATTTTCAAGTTCAGATTAATTTCGCTACTGGCAGAGCATACGAGGGACAAGGTGTGTCAAAATTTAAAAAATCATTTCGGACTCATTTGGTACTGAAAATTTCAAATAATACCTTTCCAAAAAGGGAATTTCATGAACATTTTAGGAAAAATGTTGGATGCATTTGGAAAAACTATTTGGTGGGTTTAAAGGGCCCAACCAGAATGCACTTTGTTCACTCTAGGAATTCTGGATAGTCTAGGTTTGAAAAATCATAATGCTTTCATTCGGACTGATCCGGGGATGAACAAGACCTCATTTTAAAGGTATTCTGACACACTTTCAGAGAAAAATATTATAAAATTCACAAAAAAATTGTTTGGGATTTTAAAGTGATTTTTCAATTTGTAACAGTGCTGTTGCCAGTAGGGGACAAAGTAAAGCAGAGGATATTTCTTATTTTCTTTATGTTTACGGGTCCAAACTTGACTCATCGACATTTGAACATCCATGACTAAAGGGAAATAGTGGCATGAGTGTCACAAACTTATTTGCATAGCCTCAGAATATTTTAGGATGATAAAACAACCTGTTAATCATACTACTCAAAGTTTTGTCTCAAAAACAAAGCACGAACATTTTGGGAACATGTGTAAGGCCATTTTCATTGCAAAATTAGAAGATTTGAGCTTGTTTAACCAGGATTCTAGATCTAGAAAACTTAATTTTCCCTAAAATATTTTGCTAACTTTAAGGAAAATGCTAAGTTCATGCTAATCCTTATTGGTTGAGGTTAACATGCTTAGCTAGGGGAGGTTTTGAAAATCAGTTTTTGATAGCCATCAAACATGCATTTAGATAAGGAGAAGACAATGAACGTACAAGGAGATGCACAAAACATAAATGGGGATGCAAACTTTACCAATGGTCTTGACAAAGAAAGTGTTATGGAAGCTAAAAATGACAATGATTCATGACAAGATGCAAGCTAATGTATAAATATGCTTGAAATATGTTAGGCTAATGATTCATACATGGATTAATCATAACAGGATGCATGGATATGGCATAAAATACATGAGCAAGAGATATCAAAATAATGAGGATGAAATGAGGCATTTTACACATCAAAAGGGTATTAAAGCATCCAAATCCTAAACTACCATAACCAAAGGCCACAATAATGCATGAGAATCCTAAAAGGGTGATGGAAACATAGAAAGCTCACTAAAATGATGAAGATGCTAAAAAACAAAAAATGAAAGTGATAAAGTAAGTAGTTATACCAACAAAACCTTAATTTTTGGCTAAATAGTTGTAGCAACAGAGATGGCTTGAATTTCCCTCTTTTCCTTATTGTTAATAAGCAAGAAAAAGAGAGAAACAATGAGGTTTTGGTTCTGGTATGGATGAGGGTGATTTTTAGAATGTGTAATGGTTGGGATTGAGTGTTTTGGGGCTATTTTTGGGTGGTGACTGAAGAGCTATGGGATTCTTGTTTTCTTGGTGTAGGAATGTGTTTTGGAAGCTAAAAATTGTCGCAATGTACCCCAAGGTGGATCATCATAGATCTATGGGTGCGTATGACTTAAAATATTTTTTTGACTTTAAAATGTCTTCTTGACCGAGACTTTTCTTTCGCGATGTGATGAGAATGAGAGTGTACGAATTCTCGACTTGTGATGCAATGAAGGGGACCATAAGATGAATTACTCATTTTATTTGTTTTGGATGACCATCACAAAACGGTCAACGCATGGAGTCACCACCAATCATTTCAGGCTAGGCATGACCGAATGCCTATTGAAACCCATGTTTTGAGTTACGAAGCTCAAAACATTGATCCTGTGGTCTACGTAGTGCAAAGATTCACTGTTTGGGTTTGAGAGTTGGTTACGCATGATGAGGTATGAACCTCTTCACGATGCCCAAAATCGGTACCTTACTAGCTATGTCTTATCTCGGTTTTAATTTTTTCAATCTTAACTCGTCATTATTTTGATATAACCTCTTTTAATGCATGAATCCTATAGAAACACAAATCCAAGTTTTGATGAAAAAGATTTAATCTCATATATGGCCCAGAAAGATAGAGAATATAGAGATTTTCAATAAAAATGACCTCTGGATTTTAATTTGAAAAATGGAATATTCCAGTCTGGGCACTAAAGAGATACCCATATGGAATATTTACTTTCTGTTTTATTTGAAATGATTGGAAAACATGAATGCAAATAATCATCACAAAGAAATCACGTTAGCAAGGCAACAAATGAAGTAACATAACATGGATCATTCAATGCAATGATAAAGGAAAGGGATAGACTATTGAAATTTATCTCGCAATTGGTATCGATTATTTAGGAATAACTGAATGGATAATTTTTGAGATGCATCTGGGTTTCTTGATTGAACAAGAAACATTCATGGAATTCTTGGGAGGAAAAATAATTAATTGTAATTGAAAGACAGGGTTGGAGTATCCCATCAAAAAGGTGGGGTTGGAGTATCCCCATGGATGACAAATAATTTTAACAAAGGAGGATTTTTAAATCTCGACAATTTTGAAAAACGAGGTTGGAGTATCCCCTCAGAAGGTTAGGGTTGGAGTATCCCCTTGGATGACAAATAATTTGACAAAGGAAGATTTTTTTAGATTTTGACAAATTTAAAGAGTGGGGTTAAAGTATCCCCACAAAAGGTATGGGTTAGAGTATCCCCAAAAGTGGCATATCTGACGCTTCTTTAAAGAAGTTGAGTTGGAAAAATTTATGTTGACAAAACTTTGTGATTTAGGAAATGTGTGAGCATTTCGACAACTTTTGGCAAAAATTATTATGAATAAGGATGGTAAAGATTTAAAATATGTTTATGCCTTGATACGAGCCTATGGGAGGTCAAAGCATGTTATTGGGTCTGATCGGGGTGATATGGAGACATTCAAATGTCTCAAGAAGAAATTCGAGAGAACAACTCAATTTTGACCATAATCAAAAATAGGGATGACATCATGCTATCCTGCTTCTCGAATTTATTTTAAATTGGTTTGAAGGCTTTGGACGGTGGATAAGATACCGTTAGAAAGGTAACTCGATGAGGGTCAACATAAAAATATTCCAATATCCCAAAAAGTCACTTTTCGAGGGAATAAATTTGTAAATTCGTATTAATTTCGCTGCTCGTAGGGCGTACAAGGGACAAGGTGTGTCAAAATTTGAAAAATAATTTTGGACTCATTTGGTATAAAAAATTTACAAATAATACCTTTCCGGAAAGGGAATTTCATGAATTTTTTTGGAAAATGTTGGATAGATTTGAAACACCTTGTTCACTAAAAGGATTCTAGATAATCTAGGTTTGAAAAATTATAACTCTTTCATCTGGACTGATCTGGGATGAACAAGACCTCATTTTAAAGGTATTTTGACACACTTTTAGAGAAAAATATTATACAATTCACAAACATTTTGGATTTTAATGTGATTTTTCAATTTGTAACAGAGCAAAGGATAATTCTTATTTTCTTTATGTTTGTGGGTCCAAACTCAAGTCATCAACATTCGAACATCCATACTGAAGGGAAATAGTGGCATGAGCGTCACAAACTTATTTGCACAGCCCCAAAGTATTTTGGGATGATGAAATAGCCCATTGATCATACCACTCAAGGTTTAGACTCAAAATTAAGGCACGGACATTTTTGGCAGGAGTGCAAGGCCATTTTTGTTAGAAAATCAAAAGATTTGAGCTCGTTTAACCAAGATTCCAGATCTAGAAAACTTAATTTTCTCTAAGATTTTTTTATGCTAACTTTGAAGAAAATGCCAAGTTCATGCTAGTCCTCATTGTTTGAAGTTAACATGCTTGGCTTAGGGAGGTTTTGAAAATTAGTTTTTGATAGCCATCACACATGCATTTTGACAAGGGGAAGACAACAAACATATAAGGGGATGGCATATAACATGAATAGGGATGCTAACTTTACCAATGGTCTAGATAAAGAAAGTGTTATGCATTTTGACAAAAAAATATTATGGGTACTGAAAATGACAATGATTCATGCAAGCTAATGTATAAATGTGCTTGAAATGTGTTAGGCTAATGATTCATACATGGATTAAGGGTAATAAGATGCATGGATATGGCATAAAATGCATAAGCAAGAGATATCAAACTAATGAGGATGAAATATAGCATTTTGCATATCAAAGGGGCATTAAGGCATCCAAATCTTAAACTATCACAACCAAGAAAAAGAGAGAAATAATGAGGTTTAGGTTCTGGTATGGATGAGGGTGATTTTCAGAATGTGTAGAGATTGACAGTGAGTGTTTTAGGGCTATTTTTGGGTGGCAAGTGAAGAGCTACAAGATTTTGGTTTTCTTGGTGTAGGAATGTGTTTTGGAAGCTGAAACAAGCTGGAATCTAACCTTTTTTAGCTAAGATATAAGTGGTTTATTATTACTAGCATTTTAGAGCCAATTTAGAGGTGTTTTTGGTCATTTCTCAAGAGGGACAAAGTGATGTCAGCTTGGTGGCTATAGAGTGGTTGTAGGGAGCAACTTGCTGCCAATGTGATTACATAGGGTGGCTGGTTTAAATGCTAAAATGATTTTTCAGCAAATAGGGTGGCTGATGGTGATCTTAGTCAACAAAAGAGGGAAGAGTAGGGTGATCATGTGACATTGACCTTTTTTATCTAATTTAGCTTCAAAAAAATGTTTTGATTAATTCAAGAGTCCAAATTCGTAATTTGATATGGGTTTTGATCTTTTTTTATGCAAAAAAAGAGTTAAAATGGAGTTTTTGATTAATGTTGGACGATCAAAAATGCCCGAACCATGGAAAATTAGCCCAGTTGCTAAAAAAAATTAGCAGACAAAATAAGGTGTCTACAACTATCAACATCTGAATCTTTTAGAAGCATAACCTATTTGTTCAGCCTTCAAGGAATCCATAGAAAAGAATATTTAGGTGTAGAAAGTCTATGGTGGTGAAAGGTCTATAGATGAATATTTAAGAGAATTATTTATATAGAAGTGAAAGACCTTTCTGAGAGAGCTCAAACTAATGGTGATCACCTACCGAAGAAAATTTTCTTTCCAAAATATTCTCATTATCCTAAATATTGGAAATCATTATAAACAAAATTCATGGTTAGTGAAGTATGCATACTATTTACAAATCAAAATTCATTTCTTAAGAAATGTACAAAATTTTAAAGTTAAGATAGAAATTGCCCCTGATTAGCATAGTACCAAAAAATCGATGACCTTTAGACTCATCAACCTTAATAGTCGCCCACCCGTTCCTAGAATTTCACTGAATTGGCATCCTCTATGGCTGAATTGTAGGTGAGTTAATGGAACATTAAAAGGCACAACAAACTCTAAGTCCTCAAAATTGGGAATTCCACAAGATGAGTGGTATTTCTTTTCATCACAATTATGCCATAAGGACAACCACTATATGACTCTTTACTAAATTCCTTAGCAGAGAAGATGAATCCAAAAGCTCATTGCATAGTAAAGAATCACCCAAGTAATCTCCTACCGATCATACTGATACTCCAGATTTTCTTCACATTGAACAACATGTATTAGTTGATGGAATCCTTAACAAAAAGTGTTGCATCCTGATGCTTAAATTATACCACTTTTGGTAGGGAGTTTTTCAGGTTTTCTTAGAATGGCAAAGACCATCTGATTCTGTTGAGGTCACTGAACAATGAAAAGCTAGGGTCGAGGACACTGTTTGAATGGATTTCCTTATTTTCTCAACCTTTTAAGGTCTTGGCAGCTATGATAGAATTACTTTCTCATCTTACATATGCTACCTGTCGCCCCTTAGTCAGTATGAATTATGTATTATAGGACTAGCTTCCATATACTAAATACCATAAAGTGGTTGCATTTCAGTTTGCACTTCCCTGGATCCCCAGCAGAAGTATTGGTAATACCTTCTGACCGTTAGTAAACTGGTTTCCTTATCTTGAGTGGTTCCATCGAACTTAAAATTTGTCCTTGCATTTTCCTTTTAATTGTATGGTATCTTCCATTTAGTGATTTGTTATTTCACCTTAAAATAATAAAAAAAACTTAAATTAGTTTGCATGAATATGTATGTGTCTTGATAATATTAATCTTTATTGACACCCTAGTATGATTGTCAATAAATGGAAAAAATTACATAAAAAATGAGTAAATGAATGAACGAATGCATGAATGAGTGAATAAATGATGGAGTAAAAGGGGTAGCATTTAATGAAATAGATTGGATGTCACAAAATTAACTAAGAACCAGATATAAAGATTATTATAGAGGCAGGAATCCAAAAAATTCAAGTATTGTTTCATAAACCATAATTCTCTAACTTATCCATTGACTGTGGGCATACATAGCTATATTTACAAGATTTAAAAGCAAAGTAACAA
>JBBYHL010453029.1:0-15822 GCA_038381835.1 Adansonia madagascariensis | reverse complement strand
TCGTTAAATCTACCGTTCAATTCTTGTAACTGAGTATTTATTGCAGTAAAATATATATCTACTTGATAATGGTGCTCCACTTACCATACACCGAGTGTTCATGTCCGGAATATCTAACTCCTAAGTTTCATAAAAAGAACCACATTTTTTAACAATTCATCCCATCCATTTTCTCTTAATTTTTGAATTAACTTTTTTGTTCTTGAGACAAGATCATGAAATTTAATATATCTCAAGAATGATGTTGTAAAGCTTCACAAAGATTATTTGTAATCCCATAACTTCCTTCACCATATGCAAAATCAAAACAAAAAACTTAAAAGATCTCAATCTATTATATGCACTATGTGCATCTCTTCGCTAAGAATAGTTAGATGCAGTATTTTTTATGTTTTCAAGAACAATGCTTGTTGTATGATACATCGTCAATTAGCTAGTAATTGTATTAAAATGAGAACTCTAATGAGTCTCACTAAGACACTGTAAAGTGCCAACTTGATTCATACCTGTTTTAGTTCCTAATTCATTGATGGAAATTAAACGAGCTATTTTAGTTGCTTGAGCTTTCTATAATTCATTATGGCATTTAGATGAAGCACAAGCCATATTAACAATATCAAACGAACTTTTAAAAAATTAATGCATTTCAGCCACTTCTCTGCTACTGCAACTAACACTGGCTAAAGACGATAAGCAAAAAAATGAACATAATTAGCATATTGACACTTATTGAAAATCAATACTTGCAAGTCATTTAATTCCCCATACATACTGTTTGCTCCATCTTATCTTTAACCTTAAAGATTTTGTATGTCAAAACTATGTTACAAAAGAACATTAGAAAAACTGTTTTTCAAAGTCATTGTTACAGTATCTTTAACATGGACTAATTAAAAAATCATTCTTTTACCAATCCTTTCATATCAACAAATCTTAAAACAATTGCCATTGCTTTTATTGAATCATCTCTTTCTTCATACATAGTAATACAGAACTTGTTTTCACTAATTTCTTCACGAATTACATTATAAACTCTGTTGGCATAAATCTGCAAAATTTCATTTTGAGTAGTTAAAGAAGTATATGTGGCATTTTGCGGAGCATTTTTTAAAACATCTTTAACTTTTTATCATAAGATGCCAATAGGGTTACAAATTCAAGAAAGTTTCCATGATCTTTTGATCCTAAGCTTGCATCATGACCTCTAAATGCATAACCTTGAAATGTCAACCATAGAACAACATCTATACTAGTTATGAGACATAGACGATTAGTTGTATTTTTTGCCTATCAAGTGATGCTTTAATATGTTGAACTTGATTCATTAAATTTGTATTAGCTCTCTGTGTATTATTATACAATAAATTTGGATCTTTTCCTATATAAGTCAGAAAAGCAGAATTGTGCCCTTCACGTACCTTTTTTCAATTACTAAAGCCATTATGAGCAAATGCAATTGATCCAAATGCTCACTTGGTTACCATTAAAAAGAAAAGATAGTAAACAAAATGCTATATCTTTAAAACATGAATATTCTAACCAAGAAAATTGCTCGAAATATGATGGTTGGAAATAGCGAAGATGCTTTTCTGAGTCAGACGTAGGATATTCTGAAAGATTAGGTTGATATAGTCTAGCTTTAATATAAGCTCTTCGAATTTCATCATTCATATTAACTGGATACTTATATATTTGCTTATGCAATCGAGGACTACGTTCTACATTAAACAAATTAATTGTCTCAGCTTCAACTCTAGGAATTTTAGATGGACACAATTAAAAAGAGCAAATTATGAAGGTGGTACCTCGATTTGTGATGCTAAAAATATAGTACTGACTTCTAAAGCAGATTGTGTTGTCTCTGTATTTTGAATATTTTTCTTTTTGAAGAAAGAATCGATTGTTTTGGACTTCATAGCGACAATATTCCTAAAAATTTAAATAAGATTAGTAAGTATATAGTATTTATATATATGATAAGTAAATAATGATAATAAAAAAACATATTAAAATTAAAACTGAATTTTTATAATTTTGAAAGAAAAACATAAACGTATGAATTGAACAAATTAATTTAAGGAAAAAATATAGAAATAAAAATTATAAATTAACTTGAAATTAAATGAAAACTAAAAAAATAAACAAAAGAACAAAAATATAAAAAAAAATAACTTACCAAACTTTCAAAATTCAAAACCCTTTTTCCATAGTTTCAGTTGAAATAGCAGTTCGAATGGCCACTTTGAGAAAAACAAATTTTTTTCTTTGATTTACCCTAGTCTAAGCGGTAAATTACCACTTTCTAAGTTACCACTTGTTTGCTAAAATTTGCTAAAAGCTCAATTTAAAGATTAATGTAAGGCTCACGATACACAAATATTAAAAATACAAATGCTTGAAGGATGAGAGGCCCATAATTTAAATTAAAGAGAATGTAAAATTCTTGGAGGGGACCATTTCACCTATATTTCTTTTTCTTATAATCTTATAATTATCCAATCACAACACATAATTATGTAAGGGTCCATAACTTTAAACCATAAATTTGACCTAATATATTTGTGAGTCCTACATAATTTAAAATTGTGATTGGTTAATTATATTACAGTAATTGTAGGTGACATGTTCCCTTCTTGGAGTCACTGTACAAAGATATTGGCAAAGGCCCAAATGCTAAAAATTGAAGGGCCCATACCACTAGCCGATATACATAGAAGAGATTTTGTAAAATTTTAGGGAGCCAAGTTATTAGTCTTTGGTATCCACTTTAGTAGAAAAATTAAAGTCTTGTATAACTCTGTCAGCAACCGAACCACTAATTTTAAGTTCTATTATAGGGAGAAAGAGTTCTTCGCATGCATATAATAAGAAATTAGCATTATTTACCCCTCCACAGTTCCAAAAACTAATCAACATAATAAACAAGAAGATAAGATAGACAAAGCACTCAACTGATGCTTTGGATTTCCATAAACTCTTTCTTATCTTTTCCTAAAAGGCCATCGACCACATTTGGTTCAACAAATGGACCCTTTCATTAGCTAAAATGTCAATTGAAATGTTTTCACCATGTCAGTGAAGGGTGTTATGGTAAAGTGATGGGCCTGTTTTAGACATAACGAGACCATTTTATCAAAAATTAAATAATTATGAGGCTTCTTCAACTTTGTTGTACAGTGTTTAAGGTAAAAAATTTCGTTTAACAGTAAATGTAATATTAAATAGATAAAAAATTTAGCTTTTGCAGTTAATATTTTGGTTTGGCAATCAAACCAAAAGGAAAAAAAAAAAAGAATGAAACTTCTGAGATTTGGAAGCTAACTTTTGAATCAAATAACTTTATTATTTTCATGTCTCTACACTTTTAATGTTTTAAATATATATTTTTTATATTTTAATTCATCATAGCACTTTTTATAATAATGCTAAATACTTAAAAACAATTAAACCAAATTTTTGTCACTATTCTTTCTAAACACACTTTTTTGAATCCGAAATTTTTTTCAACTTTAATGCTACACTAGCCCTTGGCAGCCTTGTTTACTACCATCTCACTAATTTTACTTCCTGATAAAAGGACCTTTAGGCTTATCTTAACTTTATTACTTCCCACGTTGGCATTAAAAGAAAAACTAGCTTGGAAAGTAATATCAGTTTTCCAACTTACATCCAAATTTTTCTCAAAAGTTAGTTCCTTGTTCATGTCATATTTGTAATGCTCTCTCAACTTGAACATGCCTTTTAGAATTATTGACTATGAAATTTTCATCAACAACTTTGGCTAACCATGACCCACACATTTTTTTGAATTCAAAATTTTTTTCAACTTTAATGCTACACTAGCCCTTGGCAGCCTTGTTTACTACCATCTCACTAATTTTACTTCTTGATGAAATGACATTTAGGCTTATCTTAACTTTATTACTTCCCACATTGGCATTAAAAGAAGAACTAGCTTGGAAAGTAATATCAGTTTTCCAACTTACATCCAAATTCTTCTCAAAAGTTAGTTCCTTGTTTATGTCGTATTTGTAACGCTCTCTCAACTTGAACATGCCTTCTAGAATTATTAACTATGAAATTTCCATCAACAATTTTGGCTAACCATGACCCCTTTAGATATATTATTGCTAAAATCATGCATTTCATTAGCTGCCTGGTATTAAGTGCAACCTTTTCTTTTCCTTTATTCTTTATTTTTCTGGTACATAAGTGATTCTTTCCTTTTATTCTTGTTAAAACGTATGGCTAACTTACAAGCAACTATATTTTCGACAATTCCTTAATTTGGTGCAGATTTCCCATCTTCAGAATCAAGCCCTTTTGTTTTATTCAAAGTACATCAAATTAATTAAAATCAACTTGTCATTCTTTTACCTTTGTGTCCACTACAAGGTATTGTCTGCTTTATATGAAGTACATTGCATTACATGATGTTAGAATGTGAGTCTTATTTAAACTAGAATTGGGCGTGAAATAAGGTTTTAGTTGGATTGGATGACTTTTTGTATTTTTCTCTTGTATCCCACATCAGAAAAGGATGGAACAGGTTTTAAGCTTATAAATAAGCACATCTTTAAAGTTGGATTTATGATTCATGACAAGTGATATCGGAATTTATTTAACTATTTGTTAATGTGAACCTCTCATAAGTAACAATAATGTAAAGAGCCAGTGCAACAAGGTCGTTGCATGATTAAGTGGGAGGATTTTTTTTTTCTTATTCAAAGATAGGAGGATTTTATGAATCCAACGTTAGAAAAAAATGAGATGGATTTTGGGTTTATAAGTAAACTTTCCCTATGTTATTAATAAGCATGTCTTTTAGATTAGATACATAGACTCGTGACACATTGTATAGCCCAATTTTGAATTAAAAAAGGTAAAAAATGGAAAAGAAGAAACTCTTTACTTAGCAATGATAGACATATAAGCATGCACAAATAAACTTAATGCATGACTTAAGTAGTGCTACAACATATTTGTTTAATAGTATTAATTAATGACTTTAAGCTACATTTCATTAGCTTAATGATAACTATATTATAAATAATTGCCTAATTTACTTTTGGGACGAAATACCATGAAATGCAAGTGATATGCACTACCACGGCTTTTTATTTTTATTTTTTAATTGTTTGTGTGAGAGAAAATTCCATTTGGTGATTTAGAAGTTTATATCTAAGGGTAAATATAGTATGAAAAAAATGTTGATATAAATTAATTTAATTGATTGATCTAAGAAGTATAAATAATTTATACATATTCATGTGATAGGTCATTGTCTTAGTAACAACATAGCTTCTATTATTTTTATTTCTTTTTTAAAACTTCCTAAGTTATTACAAATGGAACATCTCAAATAATTGAACATTGAATTCTTTATATTGAATTAGAAACTATTGACTTCATAGTTTATAGCGTAAGATATAATTTGAGGAATATATCTCTAGCCATTATTAATCAAGAACACGATCTAGTTTTAAGTACACCAAAAATGTTTTAGTATATGTATTTTATTTTTTTTAATTTCTAATAATTACTTTATGATGATGCCCCATCAATTTATATAAACTAGATAAGAGAACTATACTAGATAATTAATTAAATTTGCATTATACCATCAAGGTGTCTATATCTAATTAGCAACTAACGTAGAGTTTAATTAACTATAACTCTTATCACTAGAGTTTTATCTTGAGTAGAATTTATTTAAATAATATCATCTTAATAATAATTGAATAACTATCTTGGTCTACTTAATTATCATATGAGCTACATAAAGTCCTATAATCTTCCACTAGTCCATATGATAAGCCAAAAACTTAAATAGATGATATTTAGTCCAAACTTTAATATGGCTATATGTTACTCTTGCTTAATTCCTACTCAATTAAGGATTCACATAACACAAATCATCGTGATAAAATTTTAGTTCAAATATTTTCTTCCATGTATTATAATACATGATCCTTTCTAAAAAAGTACTTTATGAATGAATTTACTGTAATCATTCAAGGTTTAGTTGACATTTAAACTTTATGTGCATGCACTTAAACATGTCCATAAACTCTAAGAATGTGAAACAAAAAAAAAGCTTAAATCATTTTAACTGAATTTAAATAACACCATATAATCTATATGAGACTTAAATTGTTTGATTGACAATGCTTTAGTCATGGGATCTATTATCTTTAAATCTGTATTGATGTGTTGGATATCCATTTCTGTTTTCGTTATAAATCTCTAACAACATTATACTTTGTAGCTATTTGCTTGTCATAATTTTTATTTTTATCATTTTTAGAAAAACATACTGTAGAAGAGTTGTTACAATAGATCTTTAACAACCTTGCTGACAACTCCCAAACTAAAGATAAAATATCTCAACCTTAATGCTTGTAATGTTACTTTATAACATAATTCCTTTAGTAGCTTTCATATGACTAAGATCAGGATTACTTTAATATTTACCAACCATTTATGCTACAATCCTTATGTCAAGTTTCGTATAAACCTGACCATATATAAGGCTACTAATACTAAATTCATATTAAATAAATTTCATATGCTCTTTTTTTTTAAATCATTTTAGGAAAGTAGCTCAAACTAAATCCTTTTCACAATTTTGCTACTATAGATGAATAAACTTGTATCCTAAGTCTTTCCAAAACTCTCTTGATATAGGCTTTTTAAGATAGACTTTATGTATTTTCAAACCTATCTATATGAATCTTTATGCCTATAACATATGAGGTTCACCTAAATCCTCACATTAAAGTTTTGATAAAAACCTTTTTATGTTTGTAACAAAGCCAATTCACTACTTATAAAGAGAATATCATCAACATATATGATTAAAATTATGAACTTACCCCCACTGACTTTAAGGTATGTACAATGATCAACGACAGCTTCAATGAATTCAAATGGTATTGCAACATGGTGAAACTTTATATCCCATTGATGGGATGCTTATTTTAGCTTATAAAAACCAAATTACTATTTTTAAAAAAACCTTTAAGCTATCATCTATACTTTTCTCTAGATCCCCATTTAATAAAGTTGTTTTTCAATCTGTTAAATGTAGCTTTCAATCAAAATAAACTATAAAAACTAAGATGATTCTAAATGAAACCTTTTTAGAAGTTAAAAGAAGGTTCCGTGATAATTAATAATTTTTTTTGAGTAAAACTTTTGATCATAAGTTTAAACTTTATATCGTTCAACATTACCAAAAGGTAATTCACAAGTTTTCGGATTGGATCATTAACCATTGATTCTATCTCTTCTATCATAGTTTTATGCTAGATTGTAAAATTTACTACTCATTGCCTTTGAAAATAAGATCATCTTTAGGTTTAATTTAAATTAGACTTTCAAAGATATATAGCCAAGTATAGAAATTGGTTTCTTGCCTATTGAATCTTCTTAATATTACTATCTCTTGTATGTTTTGTATATTTTTAATAGTATTGTTAGTGAAATTGATGCTTTTTTCTAAGGTTGTTCTTAATTTAATTGTTCTTCCGGCAATTTTTTGGGTTTGTTTTGAAAACAATCAAGTCCTTTACAACTGACGAATCCAAACTTTATTTATTTTTCAATATCAATCTTATGAGGAAAAACACCCCAACCAGACTCATGATCTACAAGAAAGTTAGTATTTTTAGCTTTAGCAATTCTAGATGAATTTAAATGATTGTGAAATTATATGCCTTCAAGTCAACTGCATAGCCTATTACTACTAATTGTTCTTGAATCCAGTTACATTATATTTAGGTTATAAACCTTCACTTTAACTAGATAATCGAAGTTAGTAAATGTCTTAAGCTAGATTATAACTACCCCATAATTTAAATAAAGTTTTAAAACTTAATTTAGTTGGAACTTTATCTAAACCATAAACAATAGTTTTAATACGTCACTCCATATACTTAAAGGAAAATGTATAATCTCTAGAAATTACAATACTTACTTTAGCTCATTTTATGGACTCGCTAGTTTATTTTTTTTATGCAACTAGTATAAGTGTTAAACTCAAAAGTTTTAAGAACTCCATCATTGATTAGTCTCCTATATACACATATTACACAATCCTTACACCACAATTCAATAGATTTTTCACACATAGCACAACTTTACCTTTAGAAATCATATGTTTAGTTTACAAAATATACCCATAATTAGGATCCAAGTCAACAATGACAAAATCCAATAGAAAACATTTTTTTTGAAATTTCAACAATATAATTTTAAAATTCAAAATTCATATTACCTAAGAAAATTTTAAAAAAGAAAGATAAAAATTTTTTCAGGTAAAATAAACCTTGATTTAAAAAACGATCTTGAAAGTCTTTATCAATTTCCATATAGGCATTTCTCCCACTTTCTTTTGGTTCCCTTGATCTTCTTAGACCTTACATAGTTATAAAAATATAATTTGTTGAACCTAAGGTCAACCACTATTTATTTCGAAGAACATCATGGAAAAAATTCATATAAAAATAAGTTTACTTTTATTTTCAAGCCTCTTGTTATACTTTAGGCACTTTTCCTTATATGTTTAAGTTAATGTGAAAATGAAAGATTTTATACTATTTTTCTTTATTGACGTTTATCCTTCTTCACTATAAGAACACATTTGCCTTGCTTATTACATTCTTATTTGAGTCACTAGTCATTATATCTAGTTTCTCATGTTTTCTCTCTTCCTCTTGATTACAAATAGTGAAGAGTTTATATGTAGATGATTTTCTTTATATGTGTTTTGTATAGTCTATACTCATTTGAAAAAATAGTTGAGTATGAAAATAACGAGAAATTACTTGAAAAAACTCAATTCCAAAGACTTAGTCAAGCAACAATGTCTTTCAAATCTTGTTGTAGACACCTCATTTTCTCTGGGCTAATTTTTGGCACCTCGAGACATAATCCAAAGATGATAAGATTAAAAAATAAAAAACAAAAATGGGAACGACTGTCAGGTGCTGAGTCGCTAAGCACTATTAGGCAACACAACGCCAGGTGAAAAATTTTTTGAGGGAAGGTCTGAAATGCCTATGGGTCGTATTAAAAAATATATAAAAATAAGGCATCAAAGGTCACTATTCAAGGTGTCACCAAAGTCATTTAGATGGACACAAGTTAGTTTTCCACTGCTTGTGACAGAGGTGAGGTATCCACAGAGCCTAAGATACATGTAAATCACATTGGTGTATAAGTATTGATATGAAGCTTTCACGTTACCAAAACTTCAAATCTTCACATGTAGTATTGATATAAGAGGGTTTGGTATCGATACTAAGGTGTGGTCTTGATACTTATTATGTCTATATTTGACATAGGCCTTGGCAGTAGCTAAAGTTGTGATTTTTGACAAAATGTATCGATACACAAGTAAGAGTATCGATACAGGCCTCTAAGTCTCAAGACTGGAAATAATTTTTTTTGCTCTTGGTATCGATACACACTTTATTATATCGATATTCATGGTAAAAATTGCCTTGTGTATCAACACAAAGTGTTTTGTATTGATACACCAAGGCATTTTTGCCTACCTTGAGCTATCTTCCAGCCTCTGAAAATCCGATTCAAACATGTTTCTTACACAAAAAATCATCATAATTCATACAAGGCATTAGCTATAAGCTCGTGATTGTACTTAAACAAATTTTTAAAGCCTAAATAGCCAATGAAAAGGAACATTTTTGTGAAATATGTGGTTTGTCAGAGGGCATTCTTGGCTTTTCTCTAGTTATAAGCTGTTATAGCCTTTCTGCACCACCACTATGCATGGCAGAACCAATGGAAATAATAGCAACTAAGCATGTACCTGAAGTTGTCCCTTAATACGTGAATTAAAGATAACAAAAATGCCTTTTCTTTATGTCCAAAAAGCATTGGCTGAACCTTGAATTTAAAAGGAGGCCAAAGTTGGCTCAATAAAGAAGGAAGGATTTTACCAACAATCTCAAAAAAACCTCTAGCCCCAAAACACTGTTCCATTACCTTTCAACCTCAGGCTTTCTCTATTCCTATAGCTCTTTAAAATCATCACCAAAAACACTTTCAAGATCTTCTATTCCATTCATCCTTCCTCTTAAAACTTCTTTTCATCAACATTATACCAAAAAAACTTTTTTTTTCATCATTTCCTTGTACATCAACATAAAAAAAAAAGTTGAGTCCCAAGTTGCTGCTAAAAAACAAAGTTTAAAGTTTGAGGCTTTTTAAAGAAAAAGGTTAAACCTTGAAACTTTTGGTATATTTTCTCACTTAGCTCTATTTTTTTTTATTTCCAGCACTTGCATCATTTCAGTGAACCGTTTATCCTGCCATAACCATCCTAGGACTCCCATGCATTATTGTTGCCTTTGTTGTGGTAGTCTTAGGATTTTAATGTTCTTTTGATGCCTTAATGTTTCTTGGGAGGCCAAACATCTTTTTTTTCATTTTGTCATCAAAGCAATCCCTTATTCATGCATTTTCTATCATGTTTACCTATTTTCACATGCTTAACACATACTTGAATGTTTTTTGTAACATGTATTGAGTATGTCCATGCATTTTTTGCATTTTAAAGAGTTTCATTATAAAAAATGTTGCCTTGAAAATTTTGCCATGCTTTTCTTTGCTTAAATATGTTCATGTCATCTTCCATAGCATGATTTTTGAAGCCATTCATGGAGCTATCATTACCATGCATCTTATTTGTCACCTCCTTGCATTTTTTCCCATCTTTTCTATGTCAAAATGTCATCTTTGTGTATTTGTATGTGTTATCCCCGTTCATCTTTGTATATATTGTATTTTGTTCATGACATCTCTTGTTAAGTTGCTTGCTTGTTTGCTAACAATCTAATTTCAAAAAAAAAATCCCCAAGTTAATTTCATGCTACCTCCAATATATGGAGAATAGCATGAATTTCATGTTTTCTAAAATTGACTTTTTAATTTTGGGGACAGATTAAACATTTCAAATCTAGATTCATGGAAAAAATAAGTTTAAAAATACTGTTTTTTCAAACAAAAATATCTCTTTTAGTTAATGAAGAATATATATTAAGCCTTGATCTTAAGTTTAACACCTTCATGGTGGCATGGTCAATGGGTTGTTTTATTGTCCCAAACTACTCTAAGATTGTGGAATGGACTCATGATGCCCATATCATTCTCTTCCCTGTGTTGTGGATGTTCAGACATCTAAAACTCGAATTTGACCCTCAAGAAATCGAAAAAATTGAATACTTCTTTGTTTTTGCTCTAGCAACACTATACTCAAAGTTTTAAAAATTAGTTTCAAACCATAAATGATTTTTCCAAAATTTTCTGATTTTTTTCTTAAATGGCATCGAAATATCTTTCCAATGGTGCCTTGTTTGCCCTTGGATCATTCCGGATAAAAGAATTATGATTTTACTATCTGAAACCCTTGAAACCAATGTTTTATATTTTGTTTGGGCCGTTTCAGCTCATCAAATAATTTTTTTATATTATTTAAATATTTTTCCAAGAAAGTTCACAAAATTTTCTTTCCAGATTAATGATTCCGGATGAGCCTAAAATGGTTTTTCAAGGTCCATCACACCTTTTTCTTTGTACATGTTGCTAGTGTTAAAATAGGCCTAACTCTAAAAATTAATTCCACTTAGAAGGTGATTTTTTGGGATTTTAAAAATATTTCTATATTAGTTCTCATCGAGTTACTTTTCCAACAGTATCTAGTTACCCCTTGAAGCCTTTGGATGAACCCGAAATAAATTCAAGAAAGGAGATGATGCGATGTTGTCCCCTGTTTTAACCTAGTTTTCAAAATACCTTTATCGAGTCGTTCAAACTTCTTGAAATGCATCCGATTGGCCCTACAACACAAGCCCTTTAGGCTTAGATCAAGGCTTAAAACAAAATCATTCTATTCAAATCTTTCATTATTTTCAAAATGCTTTTTTTTTTTCAAAATATCTTTTCCTTTTAAAACACCAAAAATTTTCATCTTTAGGGATATTCCAACCCCACCACTCTAAGGGGATACTCCAACCCCATTTTTCATTAAACAAAAACTTGAATTTCTTGCTTGAATTTATTCAAAATTCCTAATTATTTTCTTAAATAATAAAAAAATTTTATTCTTGGAGATACTTCAGTTCCACCACTCCGAGGTGATACTCCAACCTCGTTTCCACTGAAAACTCAAATTTTTTCTTTTAGATTTATTCAAGATTCCTAATTATTTTCTTAAATCATAAAAAATTTTCATTCTCGGGGATACTCTAACCCCACCACTCAGAGAGGATACTCTAACCTCGTTTTTCACCAAAAACTTAAATTTTTCTTTTAGATATATTTGAGATTCCTAATTATGTTCTTAAAATATCTAAATCTTTATCTTTAGGGATATCTAACCGCATCTCTCTGAGAGGATACTTTACCCCTACTTTTACCTTAAAATTTAAAAATTTTTTCTCTTTTGAATACCTTAGATTATTTCAATTAAAACATTTTTCTGTCCCTCAAATTGCCACCGAATCCAAACACGTCTCCAAATTATCATCTCGGTTATTCTTCAATAATTGAAGACAATTACAAGATACATTCCAATTGTTCTTCCTTTTTATTTTCTTTCGTTTTTTATTGTTTATTCATGAAATCATTATATTCTTTTTCATCTTGCTAACACATTTCCTTTTTGTAATGATTATCATGCATTCATATTTAAAATTTGTTTCTTAAAAAAAAATTACAAGGTAATGTTCCATGTCGGCATCTCTCCAATGCCTAATACGGAATATCCGAAATTTTAAAATTTAATCCAAAAATTATTTTCATAAAAAATCCCTATACTCTTTACACCTCTATATTGCATAAGTGATATAAAATTGTCTATCAAAACCCAGATTTACAATTTCCACAAAAATTCATGCATTAAAGGGAATTATATCCAAATAATGACCAAATTGAACCAATTAAACTGAAACCAAAGTGAGATATTGTTAGTGGGTACTGATTTTAGGCATCATAGGGAGTGCTAATCCTTCCCCACACGTAATCAATTCCTGAACCTAATCAACAAATCTTTGGACCTTGTAGACCTTGAAATCAATATTTTGAGTTTCGTAACTCGAGATATTATTTTAAATAGGCATCTGATGATGCCTAGCTTGAAATAGTCCCGGTGAATCTAAATTTCTTACCACTTATAATTGCTTCCCGAGACTAGTTGGATGAGCAATTCACATGATGTTATCTCTTTCCTTCATATTACTATGCCCAATCCAAATTTCGGCCAAAGGATAACTCAAAGGCCTCGACCAAACACCATATATCTTTTAAGTTGCGTATGCTCGCTTCGGATCGTCCAAAGAGAGAGAAAATGGTATGTGGTGACACTCGTAATATGCTTATGCACACCTTTAAAAATAATTACACTTTATTTCTAAAAGTTTCCTTATCAAGGTGACAACCAAAATCTTATCAAATTTAACAAACTAGTCTTTAGTGAGTTTCAAGTAAACATTGACAATGTTACAATTTAGGATGAAATCCTAAATGAACTTATTAATATAGGACTTGATGTACATCATGCTTAAAAGGTTAGATTTCTCCTGCTGTACATCTGAATTTATTTTATTTTTGCACATTTGATTTGTTGAGGACAAGTTGTCTATCTAAAGCAAAAAGCCAAGGTCCACATACCCAAAAAATAGCTTAATTTACTCTTTTCAATCAAAGTAATTTTTCATCACCAAATAACATTAATCATAATAGTAGAAATTGTTGCAAAATGTAAAATATTTATGCTTTAATTAGATAAGTCACTTCATATTCAAATGTAAACCCATCCATTCCTGTGGGTAGAGGTGCATCATGCATTTGAATTTACAGAATTATAATGATAAAACAATAGCTTCTAAACACCAAAATTAAATAATCCATACTTGTAACCTAAGAAAAATTAACTTTGATACTATATTATTTTATCTTTTATCCATTTTACAAAGCTAATTCTCTCTTTATGGGGCTAAATAACTAATTTCATAGTATAGCTCTTTGTGGATGTAATTTCCCTTATGTAGTTATTTAATGAAAAACTTTATTTAAATAATTATTATTTTATTTTAATCAATTAACTCAAGATGCTATGACTACTATTAAGCTAATGATTTAGAACTCTAATAATGACATCCGATATGTATGCATAAAATTTATTACATATCATAAATAACCCGTTAGCAATGTCATTTTGCTTATGTAGTTATTCAAAGAAAAATTTCTATTTTAAATAACTACTATATTTATCGAAATCAATTAACTTAAGATGCTATGGCTACTTTTAAGCTAGTGATTTAAAACTTTAATAATGACATCCTAGATATATGCAGAAATTTTTATTGTATATCAAGAATAATTGTAGCAAAATTTAATACTGAATAATGCTAACTTATTATAATAACAAATAATTATATATTAATGTAATTTTTCATATGTAGTTATTTAAAAAAAACTTTACTTTAAATAACTACCAATTTTATCTAAATCAATTAATTTAAGTTATTCTGACTTATGCCAAGTAAGTGAATTAGATTTTTAATAATGACAATATATGTACACCATGAGTAATTGCCTACATGATTTTATAACTAAAAAATATATACCATGATCTTTATATATGTCATTTACGTATGTAGTTATTTAGAGAAAAAATTTATTTTAATCAACTACCAATTTATCTAAATCAAGTAATTTAAAATGCTATGTCTAATATTAAGATAGTGATCTAGATCCTTAACAATGACATCAAAACTTATGAAGCAAAAATTTACATATAGTAGCCGAATATAAATTTGTCATGTAATAACATGCTTCAAAATCATGATTGATCTATGCATTTCATGACTTGTTTATTCTTAATTACTTAAAATATGCATAAGACTATAATATTTTTATTTCACGATATATGGATGTGCACATTAACATTCTAATTTTAACAAAACCCATTATCATATAAATATGCATTTAACTTTAGGTTAAGAGTACAATTTTATTTTTGGCACTTTGTAAGGGGGTACATATTGCCAAAATATTCTTAAAATGTCAAAATATTTTTATCTTAAAATAAAATCCTTGTGCATAAACATATTGAAGAATTTAAAACAAAAAATATATATAAATATTTATTTATATTTAATAAATATTTCAAGAGTTTAAAAAGTTAAAAAAAAAAATACATAAATCACAAATAATAAACAAAGCATGTTTGAAAAAATCAAAATATGCATTGGCGGGCCCTGCTCGCACTATATATATACCATGCAGCACAAGCCGCATCTCCGATTCAATTTATTTATATATATATATATATATATATATATATATATTTAAACCAAATTTTCATGCTTGATGCTATGCAATTAAAGACCCAACACACGATTTTAAACTAGATTCGCATATATCCTATGTATCAATTTGACAAAATACCATTAGAGTCACCATTAAATATTAAAAAATTTTAAGTTTTAAAAGACCCATATCACACACAATATCACTTGCTTTAATTTATTAATTATAATTTGTTTAGCTTAATATGAATTATTTATTGATTATGCATAAAAAAAAGTATGCATGATAGTTATAAAACTTGAACAAGGCCAGAGAGCTAATCATTGATGTTAAAATCTTAGATTGGTGGACGAGAAGAAAAAGAAAGAAAAGAAGAAAAAGGAGTTTCTTATATTTTTTTATATTGTAAAAGTATTAGTACAAATGGGTATTTATATATAAGGAGCTAAACTGAATAAGGAAATAGAAATAATTGAGCTAAAC
>JBBYHL010452978.1:0-54337 GCA_038381835.1 Adansonia madagascariensis | reverse complement strand
ATCTTTGGATTCTTCAATTGCTGTCACTTTTGCTTCCCAAGACTTGGGAAGACTATTGAGTAGCTTTTTCACCATCTCTTTATTTAGATAAGTCTTTCCAAGTGCCTTCAACCCATTGATGACATCTGTAAACCTATCTAACATTTCTTTGATGGTTTTATCTGCCTTTATCTTGAACAATTCATAGTCAAATATGAGCATACTTATTTTGGATTCCGTGACTTGATTTGTTCCTTCATATGTGGTTGTTAACTTATCCCACACTTGCTTGGCATTGTCACATAGTGAGACTCTATTGTACTTACTTGGACCAAGAGCATAAAATAATGTGTGCATGGCCTTGGCATATAATTGTGCTGTTTTGGTGTCTTGTTCATCCCATTCTTCTTCTTCCTTTGGCACAACACAATTTTTAACTCTCTTTTTTGGGATGAGTGGTCCATTAATGATGATCTTCCATACTTTATAGTTATTTGCTTGGATAAAGAGCCTCATCCTTGTCTTCCAATATGAGTAGTTGTCACCATTGAAGAGTGGAGGTCTCATGATGGAATGTCTTTCAAGTCCTATAGCATTTGCATTTGTCTCAAATATCATGAGACAAACTTTATCTTAGCTTTTCAACTTTTATGGGCTTTTCGAGGCTTTGATTACCATGTTTGCATTCTCCATTTTTGAGCTATCAAGGATCTTTTCTCAAGGTTGTAAGACCTATAATAGAGACCAAAGCTCTGATACTAATTGTTAGCTCAAAGAAAAAGATTAAACCAAGAGGGGGTGAATTGGTTCTACAAAAACATGATAAATTTGAAGTAAATTAATAATTATAAATAGGTTAAGGATAATAAAAACAAACAATGAATGTACAAAGGTTTAGTCCTTTAACTCGGCACCTACGTCTTCTCTTCTCAGTACTTTCTAGCTAAGGTGATTCCCACAATTCACTAATAAATTATTACCTTCAAGGCTAAGGTATAACCTTACACCACAATCTTTTAAGGCTTAGATAGAACCTTTCAATCCCTTTAAGAATTCTACCCCAAATTCTCAAATATTTTCACTCAATTTCACGCAACCCCTTTTGTGATATGAATAAAGTATTTTGCAAATAGATTGAACCTCTAGTAGGTAGATGTTTACAGAAATTTAAGGATAATATGGATGAGATACAAATAGGCTTGAAGAGTATAAATTTGATACAAGTAGAAATGAAGAATTTGAAGATTTTTGAGCTTTTGTTGTTCAATGATTCAATGATTTTTGTATCTCTGCATCTTTAGCTCTTGGGAACCTTCATTTATAGCTAGAAATTGATTCATAGATGTTGGGCATTTAAGCGATGGTTGGAGAGCCGTTGTAGCTTTCATAAATGCTTGTTTCCATTCAGTCCCGCGCTATAGTATCGATACAATACCAATAGTATCGATACATGAATAAAAAAAGTGACCATTAAAGCTTGTTGTATTGATACAGGGAGCTGAGTATCGATACTAAGCAAGCTATATCGATAAAGATACTCTTGTATCGATACATTTAAGTGTTTCAGCCAAACCTTGGCTACTGGCAAGCTTTTTATCGGTACACATGGGGTAAGTATTGATACCAAGCAGGCTATATCGATACATACACACACACACTTGTATCAATACATTTAAGGGTTTCAGCCAAACCTTGGCTACTACCAAGCCTTGTATCGATGCACATGGGGTGAGTATCGATACCAAGCAGGCTGTATCAATACATACACACTTGTATCAATACATTTGAGGGTTTTTAAGCATAGTATCGATACATTTATTATTTGTATCAATACAAACCTTTAAAAACATTTGTAAAATGATTTTTGTTTACACAAACAAATCTCAAAAAAATATTCTAAGTATAAATATACATTTTGAAGCATATTATTTTTTGACAAATTACGAACTTAGTACTTTTTAAAATATTTTTCAATTTAAACATAAATACCAAGTTGAGTATTAATTTAGCTGAAGTTGTTTGTTATATCAAAATCGAAATCAAAGTTAACGCCATGAAAAAGGGAGGAAGACATGGATGTTTCTATCAATGCTACGAAAAAGGATAGAAAGGTCCTTCTCTATGGAGTTGAAAGACCATTGATCCTATTTGCCAATCCAACTTACACTGAGAATGATCTTTCAGCTCTCATCTTCTTTCCCTTATACAGAGGACAAAGGACAAAACAGTGTCATGGAAATATGAAAGCAAAGTACTGATGACCGAGGAATCTTACCAAAAAATAGCCACGAAAGTAAGCCATCTAACCCACAGTTGCAGATGCTATGCCCTAGTTACACCTAAAGTCAAAGTCAATAAAGTGAATGTTCCCTCAGCAACTCAAACACTAGAGGTAGTGAGGAAATAATCAGATTCAAAAATGGTCAAAAAATTATAAGTGATAAAAAGGCTACAAATTTCTTAAATTCATCAAGCATAGTGAATATAGCATTGTTGATCAGCTAAACAAGTAACCCATTAAGATATCTATGCTGTGATTCTTCTAAGTTTCAAAGCTCATAGAAAAGCTCTACTTAAGGTCTTGAATGAATCTTATGTCCCACTTATATTCTGATAGGTCAACTGGATTGCTTGCTGAGCAATATTACGGTGAATAATTGCATATCTTTCAATGATGTTGAAATACCTCATAGAGGTAGGGGGAACTACAAAGCTCTCTACATCACCACTTATTGTAAGGAAAGCATACCAACAAAAGTTCCCATCAGTAATGAGTCAGCCTTAAATGTAATGCCCTTGAAGTGTTTAAACAAACTTCCCATTGATGTACCCCATGTCAAGCATAGCTGCACAGATGTGCGAGCATTTAATGGAACACGTAGAGAGGTTGTTAAGAACATTATTATCTTGCTCCGGATAGAGCCATGCACATATAAAGTAGAATTTAATGTGATAGACATTGCTCCATCATACAATTACTTATTGAGGAAACCTTAGATCCATTCTATGTGGGCAGTATCGTCTTCATTGCATCAGAAGTTAAAATTTTGTTGTAGAAAACAAAGTTCTCAACATCGAGTTTGAGGAAGATATTATGCTACCACTTCCGCAAATGCCTTTTATATTGAGCCTAATGAGAGTATATCGAAATCCTCTTTGTAATCATTTGACTTTGTTAACGCCACTTATGTCAAAGAAGGTTTGGCCATGACTGAGCCTTATTTATTAAAAAAAATTTACATGAGTCTTCAGTTGATCATCGATAAAGGTGCTTGGATGAAAAACCTAGACTTTGATCTTAAGCTCGACTTATTTCTAGGTTTGACTTAAAAATGATAGAATCCTAATGAATTGGATCATGATAGATTTAGCAACATTAGACTTTGAAAGGATTTCTTCACAAGGCTTTTTGACAAAGATGCCAATGAGTCAAATCACGATATTCTAGCAACATTGAACTTTGAAAAAATTTCTTGACAAAGGTTCTTTGTAGAAATGCTAATGAGACTAATTTTGACATTCCAGCAACATTGGACTTTGAAAAGATTTCTCGATGAGGCTCTTGACAGAGATTCCAATGAGCTAAATTATGACATTTCAACAACATTAAACTTTGAGAGGATTTCTTAATAGATATGCTAATAAGCCAGATTACAACATTCTAGCAGCATTGAACTTTAAAAAGATTTCTTGAAAAAGTTTTTGACAAATATGCCAATGAGTCAGATTATGACATTCTAGCAACATTTAACTTTGAAAGGATTTCTTGACACATGTTCTTAATAGATATGCTTGACTAAAATTCCTAATATTGGTTCTCGATAAAATTACAATAGTCAGCCATACTTATCGGTGTCCCCAAGGTTAAATTTCTTAATAGGGGCCAATTAGTCTGACCTACGACTTCATTGGACTTGACTTTCTTAACATGGGCCAATTAGTTAGAGCTAATCTATCAGCATCACTGGCTTAACTCTTTTGACACCATATTCTAGAGAGATAAGGTTCTTACTTAAGCAACCCTCTACTTTATTGATTTTTAATGTCAAAGGTTCTTACCAGAAAGTTTTTCGAGTTTCAACAAATTTCGCTTGATGCAATGCTGATAGAATGATGTTATGTAATGACAATATGAATGCATGATATCATGTGATGATGCAAGTGCCATTATGTTGATGATATTACTACATGATCATGATATAAAGTCTAATATGAGAGTAAATATTGCAAGTTATCCTCTTGACTGGGAGCTTTGACAATTGTTTCCTTGATTCTATAGTTCAGAGTGCTGACTTTGACCCTAAAGATGTAGTTTAGTCTGCTCAAGAAATTTCTCACCTCTTTTATGGTCTGACATGCTGATATGTTTTAAATAGCCTTGACCTTATTTGGGTTAACTTTGATCCTTTTTTCATTGAAAATGAAACCTAGTAGCTTTCCAGATATGACACTGAGGGTACATTTAGCAGGATTCAATTTTAGCTAAAATTTTTGTAACTGTTCAAAGAGCTTCTGAAGATCAAGGACATGCTCATTTTCTCGTTTTGATTTGGCAATCATATTATCCATCCAGACCTCAATCTCCTTATGCATTAGGTCATGGAATAATGTCTCTATGGCTCTTTGATAAGTTACCCTAGCATTATTAAGTCCAAAAGGCATGATCTTATAGCAGAATGTGCCCCACATGGTCACAAAGGTAGATTTCTCCATGTCTTCGAGTGCTATTTTGATCTGATTATAACTGAGAATCTGTCCATTAAAGAAAACAAGGAGTTATTGGCTGTGTTGTCAACCAAAATGTCATTATAGGGTAATGGGAAATTATCTTTCAATTTGGCTCAGTTCAGATCCCAATAATTGATGCACATGTTTACTTTACCATCTTTCTTGGGAACTAGGACAATTTTGGCAACCTATTCTAGGTATTTGGCTATGTTGAGGAATCCTACCTTGAATTGTTTCTTGATTTATTTTTTAATCTTAAGGAGCATTTCTAGTTTCATCCTCCTTAGCTTTTATTAGATTGGTTTGCATTTAGGTTTGAAGGGAGGCTGTGGAGCACAATGTTAGTGTCTAGTCTAGGCATGTCTTGATATGACCAGACAAATACGTCTTAACACTCTTAGAATAGGTTAATCAGTTCGATTCTGGTAAAAGTTTTTAGGGATGCTCCGATTTTAAGTTCTTTCTAATCCTCTTCTATTCTTAAATTCATGACCTTGATTGGTTTTTCATGAGCAAAAATTGTTACCATTTATTTTTAATTAGTCTTAATAGATCTTAGGGCATAGAACCTTCCTTAGAACTTTTGTTAGAATTAACTTCACTAGTACAGATTGACCATTTGAAATCGATCTTTGAAAGCTCATTGAAGGTATCCATGTCATTGTTATCAGAGCACTTAAAAGGTTAAGAGAGTGAACAATATAGACAAAGACTTTAAGTAAAAGTGAAGAATAAAAATAGGTACCAAGATGAAATGCATCATGCGAAGTCATTTTTATTGATAACAATTGATAAAAGACACCCATTACAGAGGATTCCTACAAGCACTTAGGCAGAAGTAAGTAGGCTTTAGTTTTGGACATTACACAAAAATAGACTTAAAAAGTATAGGGATTTTTTGATATGGCCCAATTGTCAAGAGCAGATTCTGGTGAATGGGAATAGGTCTCATTTTTTGGCTTCGATAGTTTAGGTTGATTATTGTACACACCTTAATCTATCCGGGCCAATATCCAGAGCATCAAAAGTGATCATTTGTGGTACCATTAAGGTCATTCATAGATGCTTGTGTCTAATCCCCATTATTCCTAGCTAAGGTAAGGTTGTAAATTATTTAATTTAAGACTAAGCATTATAAAAATATATATTAGATGAAATAAAGCCCACGTACATATTTAATTAGTTTATTTGGGGTTATTTTATTTAATTATATTGGGTCATAAATTATTTAATTTAAGACCAAACCTTATGAAAAAATTAGATTTAGAGCCCACGTGCGTATTTAATTAGTTTATTTGGGCCTATTTTATTTAATTATTGGGTCATAAATTATTTTAATTTAAGACCAAGCCTTATAAAAAATATACATTAGATAAAACAAATCCCACGTGCATATTTAATTATTTTATTTAGGCCTATTTTATTTAATTATATTGGGTTATAAATTATTTAATTAAAGACCAAGCATTATAAAAAGATATACATTAGATAAAATAGAGCCTATGTGCATATTTAATTATTTTATTTGAGCCTATTTTATTTAATTGTATTGGGTCACCTTTTCAAATATTTTAAATTCTTGATGGGCTTTATTAAAATTATTTTGATCTAATATGTCCATTATTTGAATTAATTTGGGGCCTATTGGGTTGGGTTAATGAATTTTTTAAAGACCCAATTAGCTCGATGTGGGGCATTTCATGGCAAAATTTTGATATTCAAGGGATATTTTGGAACTTTGGTGGCTAATTGGTACTCAAGTATTAGTACTTTGACCAATTAAAAATTGAAAACACATTCTAATAAACAATGACTCATCACTTTCGATAAGTAAAAGATAAAAGTGCCTCTTTGCCCTAGAATGGTGTTGGCCAAATGGCCTCTTATAAAGCCAAAAGGTTGGCTTTCATCACCATTTCCAATTTCCCTCATTTAGCCACTAGCTTCGAGAAAAAAAATTAGCACAAATTCCATAGCAACCCCTCAAAAGAAAAGAAAAAGAGAAACTCACGAGACATGCATAGCTATCATACAAGCATAGAGGCATGACATTAACAAGGAGATTAAATAAGCTTTAAGGTTTATATTGTGATATATTTCCTTCACCTTTTTTCAAATCTTTTGCTTTCCCATTTTGTTTCTCATGCCATATTAGTAAGCCTTTTAGTGATAACCATGAACCTTATAGGATACATTCATTTTTTTGAGCTTCTTTGATGTGGTTGTGTGGTTAATGAGCTATTGTGGTATTTTAGGGGCCACAAATCATGTTTCTTGCTCCATACATATTTGGCTAGCTTGTATTTCAGTTTGATATTTTTGCTTTACCTCATGCTTTGATTTATGATGCTAGATATCTATTATTACATGACCAAATGTTGTTTCTGTCATTACTTGTGTTTTGGTCATCGAATGCTTGTTAAAATGCCATATTATATGCACTTAACTATGCCTTGAGTGTTTGATATCATGCTTACTTATTTAGTCCATAACATGATTGTGATAATGTTTGTTTGATGTGTGTTGAAATTTAATTTTGTAAAACAACCTGAAGTTAAGCCTATACTAACCTCAATCAATAGGGATTAACATGGACTTAATGTTTTTAATATATTACTTCTCCAATCTTAGGGATATATCAAGTATAAATGTTTTGGATCATGGGCTCATTAGGCTGAAAAATTATGCTTTTAATCAAAAATAAAAAATGTTTTCAAGTTCTTATTTAAGCTTTGTTTTAAGCCTATCATCACCATTAGTGTGGATAGTGGATGGTTTCACAGCCTATTCTACGAGAACTAGACTGGTCCTTTACTTTATTTCCATGGACCTTAGTGATTGGACGAACATTCACATGTCCAGCACTCTAGCACGTGACTAGAAAAACCTTAACCCGAAAAAACCTCTATTTTAGTACTAAAAGCATAATAGTCCGCATTAGAAAATTATTTTTGAAATCCAAATGATTTTCCTAGAATTTCCTAGCATTTTTCTTGGAAAAGGATTTAAATTACCTTTACAATGATATCCCATTTGCCCTCAGATCATTTCGGATATAGGAGTTATGATTTTTTGAATCTTCATTGTTTGGAACCCCTGAAATCAGTGATTCATATTCTATTTGGGTTATTTTGACCCATCAATTGATTTTTCTAGATTTTTTAAATATTTTTCTAGAAAAAGTTATAAAATTCCCTTTTCAAAAGGTATTATTTGCAATTTAACAATTTTAAACGAGTCTGAGATGATTTTTTGAAGTTCACAATCCCCTTTTACCTTTATTTGCTGTCAATGCTGACTCAGACTCTATTTTAAAAATTAATTCTGCGCAGAAAGCAATTTTCCAGTATTTTTGAAATATTATTACATTAATCCTTATTGAGCTAGCTTTCCAACAGTACCTTGTTTGCCATTAGAAACCATCGGATCAAACTAATAAATGAAGGTGGATAGCACAATGTTGTCCCCTATTTTTACTGAACTTGGGAAAAATTACTTGGATTTTCTCAAACCAACATTTCTAGTCATTCGAATGACTCCAAATATATTCAGTGATTTCCCCATGGAGTCATGTCACGACATAATCTCTTTAGGCTCGGATCAAAACTCAAAATTGTTTTTAAAATTAATTTCCATTTGTTATTTAAAATGTCTTTCAATTTAAAATTTATTTTCTTTAAAAACCCAAAAATTTTGATTTTCAAAAATCACTCAATTTCTTTCTTTTCGAGTGGATACTCCAACCTCGCTTTTCAAAAATACATAAAATATTTATGATTTCTCTCTTTCAGCTTTCTTGAACCTTTTATCAACCTTTTTACACTTAAGACGACCTTCAAATCCAAACAAATCTCAAAGTTGTCAATTTCGTTATTCCTTAATAACCAAGGTCAATGATGAGATATATCCCGACTGTCCCTCCTGTCTGTTTCCATGTGTTCACTTTAATGCTATGTTTATTATATTACTTTATGTCTTACTAATTCGTTTCTCTTCGTGATGGTGATTTGCATTTATGTTTTCAAAAATTTGTATTTCATTAAACCTGAGGCAATGTTCTACATTAGTATCCCTCTAGTGCTTGATGTAGAGTATCCTCTTCCAAATCAATCCAGATCTTATTTTACCAAATCCTTTATGTTTTTCCTCCCTTCTAGGTTAGATAGAGAGATATTAATTAAACTTTTACAATAAAAACCCAAATCCAATATTTAAAAATTCTTATTCATAAGAAAGGGATTCATATAAATAATGATCGCATGAAAAATTGAGACTTTGTTAATTTATGGCTTGATGGTACCAATTTTGGGCCCTAGAGTTCTAATCTTTCCCTATGCTTAACCAACTTTTAGACCCTTAAAAATGAACTTTGGTATATGTTATCGTAAAATTAGTGTTATGAGTTTCGTAACTCAGAATCACCGATTTTAATAGGTGGCTGATCATACCTAGCCCAAATGGTCAGTGGCGACTTTAAGTCATGGCCATTTTGCGATGGCCATTAAAGATCGACTGGACAAGTGATTCATCCAACAGTCTTCCCGTCAACTTTCACCCTACCATGCTTAATTCAAATCTCGATCAAGGGATGATCCAAAGGCAAGCTTTACCGCTCCTTTCATCTTTAAGTCATAGTGCATTTATGCTAAAGTGGCATGTCGCAATAGTTTGGCAACTTCACTAAAGATTGCTTATTTGGAGAGTGAAGCCTGCAACTAGCCAAATTTTATCATGATTCTTGGTTTTCTTATAGTTTAGTTATCTATTTGTAATCCTTTTTCTTCATCTGCTTTGTACATGATATTTATTTGCCATTTCTCTTGATTGTTGGGGTTGTTTTCTGCCCAAAAAAAATGATATGACAGTTCCTTTAAAATGGTAATAAAGATTAAATAAAAAAGTTTGATTTTTTAGCTAACAGATCGTGCACTCACATCTCATTAAACTCTTGGTTATTCTTTTCTTGGAGAGAGAGAATAACACCTTTATTAGGTAGAAATAACCTAATTGTCTTCCATGGTATGTTTTCTTAACCTTTGGCCCAGCAATATCTTCTGGAATACCTATGCTCTCGTGGTATCTTTTTTATCTGTATAGGCATAGCAAAATACATCCACTCGAATCGAACCTATTCCGCCAAGCCTATGATGGGCCTAGGATTGAAGTGCCTCAATTGTCCCTATAGGATGGAAGAGTGGCTTGGGCCCTTTAGAGTCAACTTAACCCTATATAGCTAGCCATAAAAGCCAAACCATGTTAGGCCATATTGAAGTGCTGCTAGATTAACCCGGAGAATAAGACACTTGGAAGAACACTTCTTAACTAATGCCTTATCTTCTACTCTGAATTATGTTATCTATTGTAATTTTATTATCTAGGCATGTCGTTATGTTGTCTGATTGATGGCTAATGCTTTTTTCCTTTTATGAGAGTTAATATTCGAATATTGTCACTTGGCATACCTTTTAAGGCCAGTATCGCCTCTTAGGGAAGTCGTTATGTTGCCTAATCAATGGCTTGAAGTTTTTCAATCACAAGATGATAACAAGCAAATAGCTAACGTCCTTAGAAGCATCACACTATCTTGCTATGAGTAAACACTAGAACAAACCATTATGCTGTCTGATTAATGGCCTGACATTAGGTTGTAATTGTCAGGTGATGAATGATTCATCACTATCTCGAGTGTTGATCTTCATCCTATGGGACGCTTATCTCCTGGACATGCTGGTGTGCTATTTGCATAAGTTTAGGTTTGATGAGGAAAACGTCTATACCCATATTTTTTCCATGCTTGCCTTAAGGCACAATGATGCCCTCGAGCACTTTTATTATGTGATTTATTTCTTGTCATTAATACGTTACTTAGTGTTTCTTTTGTTTTTTATCTTTGTTACATACATCATCTCATTTCATACCATTTCAGGATAGTTGGTTCCAAAGATATGTCCATAGACAAGTATCTCACCGTGACATAAGTAGTAGTCAAAGGTTTCCAAGATTTTAAGATAGTCAAACAGAGTCTGAAAGGGAACAAAAATAGAATGGGGATAGTCTCTAGCTTGGATCTATCTCAAAGATCCCAAAACGGGCTGAAATAATTTTCAAACAGTTTAAACTCCAATAGTTGAGAGATGTATGGGACGATTGGAAAAAAATTAATAAGACAATCTTTGTAAAAGATTGTGAGGATATTGCTTTACTAATTCAAGTCAAAGTTAACTTTAGATTATTGCACACATGATACAATTCTAGAATCTCGTATAGAGGTATTTCACTTTCAATAGGCATGATCTGGTCCCTACTATGGAAAATTTTGCAGACATGCTTAATATCAAAAGGGCCCAATTAAACAAAATATATTTTAAGTTGGCAAAACCTACATCCTTCAAGAAAAAGTTGGCCAGTGTGCTCAAAGTTAGAGAACACTAGGCAAAATCACATCTAGTCAAACCAGGGAATAGTGTGTGTATCAAATAGGACAATTTAAAATTTTCCATGAATACCCAATCAAACAAGAAGAAGATTCAGGATGCTTTCACATTAGCAATCTTTGGTCTAATCATTTTTCCATGGGCTTTGGAACATATAAAGGTTGCCATGGTAGATATTTGCTTAAAACTAAGTTGTGGTATCAATTTTGCTCCTACCATTTTAGTAGAGACCATTTGGACCTTAAATTTTAGAAGAAAAGAAGGCAAGGCAAACTTTATTATATGCTCATCAATGTTGTCGTATGGTTTCTCAGTCATTTTTTAAGTAAGAGATTGCTATATCGTACATGTCATATTATAGTCCTCTCACCAAGTTCTTGGAACAAGAGTGACCACAAGATACCACTAAAGATCAATGGATTACAAAGTTTCGATATCTGAATGCTAGTGAAGTAATTGAGGTAGTTCCATAGATCATTCCTGGCTTAATTGTGCACAAATACAAGGTATTTCATTGGGTGCCTCTTAATGGACTATGGGGAACCGTTAGTTACGCCCTACTCATGGCTTTACGACAATTTGATTACTGATAGTTTATCCTTGTAACCTATAAACTATGTATGTTAGATTTTGAATATAGAGAGGATGGTTACACAAGTCAGGTGCAAAAGATCTTTGACGCATGGTGAAAGACCTGCTAGGTCATATTAAAAGGAGAAAAAACAATGACTCTAGCCTATGAAGATTGGATAGTTAGGTGAGTTAATGACACCATACTGTTGCCTATGAAGGGAATCTCTCATGTTCTGACAGATAATCCTCCATCTGAGATTCAAACCCTAAAGCATGAGTTTGCACAAGAAAAAGCTACTTTTGTTAAAGAAATTCATCAGTTGTAAAAAAAAAAAGAGCCAATAGGAGCACGAGTGCCAAGTCTGAGAGGGGCGAATACATAACCTTGTCAAAACAAAAGATGCCATCAACGAAGATCTTCAGGACTTAAAGAAAGACTCAATGGCACTTTAGAAGACAAAGAAATACCTAGGAACTGGAAAATCCTCAGTAAAATGGATAGTAGAGCTTGACTATCTTACCAATGACTTAGAGGCTTGGAAGGATCGAGCGAAAAAACACTGTAGAAGAACTTACTAAGACTCATGCCGTTACATTGGTTTATAAAAAAGGAAGCAAAAGCTTGGCAGCTCAAGTAGAAGTTCTTCAAGAGGGAAAGGTTAAAAACAAAGCTTTGGCTATAAGGGTTTTAGAGTTGGAGCATGCCCTTTAGGTCCAACAAGATTAGGTTCAAAGATTGTCAAGGACTTCCAAAAACTTATGCCATAATTAGATTTTGGCCGAGCAATCTTGGTTGGAGTATAGGGAATGTCTTTAAAACCTTATTGAAAAATCCACATGGTTCAAACCAATGTAGATGACATGGTTGAATTAACTAGCTTTGTTAGGCAAGACTTCGTTCCCATAGGAGATAGTGGACAAGAACTATTAAACTTTATGGAACTTGTAATCAATTAATGTAATAGTGTGTGGCATTTTTAGATTGGGTTATTTTTAAACTTGATAGGCTGTAATTAATGTTTTTTTTCAAATGAAAGATACTTATTCCAGAGCTAATGCCAAAATCCAACTATCATTTGCATTTGCATACATGATTTAATTTGTTTAATTATGTTTTTTTTCCATAATATTATGATAGGCATATAATTTCATATTCATTCTTGCATGCATCATGCTCATCATATCAATAAGTCTAATCTAGCATCAGTCTAAAGTGCAAGGGTCCTCAGAACATGAAATCGAACACCCAACATTGGTACAAACACTCATCTACGTTGGAAGGCAATTGAAAAAGATCACTAGGCTAATATCGAGAGGATTGAAATTATGCATTAAGAAACTTAAGAGCAAATGCTTCATAAGAGTGATGAACTACAAAGTCAAGTTGCTAAATTGACAAAACTACTTATTGCTACCTTAAAGGATAAAAGGCAAAAAATATTGTTGATAAGTGTAAGGAACTAGCTAATTCTGAGGTTAATTCGAATAGGGAGATTGAAGTCTCCAACATTCCTAAAAAGGCATCCCAAGAGCAATCACCCTTAGTGGCACCAATCTTACCTATTGAACCATTCCTCTATATAAACCCTACGACAGCACCAGGCTTAAGGATATCATGGCATGAGTGTAGAATCATCACCAGCAAATCTTTTAGTTCCAGAACTCGATAAGCAAATAAAACGAGAAAAAAGCTGATTCAAAGTGTGCCTAGGCAGTTGAAAATAAATCTAAGTAGAAGTTATTGGAAGAATGCCTCAAAGCTGTAAAAGAAAGTGATAAGTTTGGAATTATGGAAGCCAAATCCTTAGGCCTAGTTTTAGACTTGTTATCCTACCCAAGTCCAAAATACTAGAATTTGATAAATACAATTGGACTACAGACTCTACCACACATATTAGTATGTACTGCTGGAAGATGGCTAAGCATGAAGATAATGAGAAACTATTAATACATTATTTTTAAGACAGCTTAACCAGAGTAGCTACACGATGTATATAGAGTTTGACCTAATCAAAATTCAATCATGGGAAGATTTGGCTCGAGCTTTCCTGGATCAGTATAGGCATGTATCTGCTAGGCTTTAGAGCATTTTTTTATTAAACATGAAAAAGAAAGCTACTAAAAACTTCAGGCAGTACACCCAAAAGTGGCAAAAAGAGGTAATCCAAGCCAACCTTCCACTAATTGAAAAAGATATGATAGTCCTGTTTGTCAGCGCTTTACGAGCTCCTTACTATAAGAAGTTAGTAGGGCTACGATTGCTGATATGGTGTTATCCAGAGAAATGATGGATAATGCCATAAAAACCAATAAAATGTCAGAAAGGGAATCCTCCAACTCTACCAAAAAGTCTGCCACTAAAGGCAAAGATAAGAAAGTGAACACTGTTAGTGAGTGTCCTGCTAAGATCACCTAAAATCCTTATTCAATAACGAACATGTATTTCCCTAGCATGGCATATCCAGGATTTAACCTATATGCCCCAATACCACAATCAGTATACTCTGTTAGATTCAATCTTACCATGAATCTTTCACCAAAAATAAGTTAAAATTCCACTCAGAATACTTAATCCCACAAATATGGTAACACCACAGCACCAAACAGTCAACAAACCCCTAAGGAAAGAGAACAATTTGATCCGCTTCTTTATTCCTACAAAGAAGCCTATGCTCGCTTACTGGCAGGTCAATTGGCTCTAGTATTAATAACTACAAGGTCACCTCTTTATCCTAAATGGTATAATAAGAACACCTACTATGAATACCATGTTGGAGCACAAGGTCACAACATTGAAAATTACACTTCCTTCAAAAGAAAAGTTTAAAGCCTACTAAAAAGGGGTGTGATCAAAATCGAACAAAGGATAAGACCTAATGTTAGAGCTAATCCACTCTCAAATCATGTAGAACTGAGAGTAAGTGCTGTAATTGATGGGAAGCATTAATAGATCAAGAAAAATGTTAAAGAAGTTAAAACGCCAATAAGCAGTGTAGAAGAGGTTCTCATGAATGTTGGGTTAGTGGTCCGACGTCAAGATAAAGAGCTTACTGGACCCTAATATTGCCATTATGGACAAAGGCATACTTTGCAATATTGTTTGGAATTCTTAAAATTAGTCCAAAGGATGATAGATTGTTCAAAAATCAAGTTCTATGAAGAACTGAAGAAAGACATAGATGTTTCCATCGATGTTGTAGAAAAGAATGGAAAGGTCCCCCTCTATGAAGTCAGAAGACCATTAATCCTATTTTTCAATCAGCTAGATACCAAAATCATACCTAAATAGCTTACCCTAAGAATGATTTTTTAGCTCTTATTCTTTTTCCCATAAAAAAAAGATAAAGTAGTGCCATGAAAATACAAAAGCCGTGTAGCAATGATGGAGGAATCTAGCTAACAAATTGCTACTATTAGCCTCACAGAAGTAAGCCATCTATTTTGTAGTAGTAGATGCTATGCCCCAACTACACCAAAAGCCAAAAGTCAACAAAGAGAATGTTTTCTCAATAATTTAAACAACTGAGGTAGTGAAGAAATAGTTAGAAGCTATAAAATAATCAGTAAGGGAGAAAGAGGCTACAAAATTTTTTAAATTCATCAAGCACAATGAATATAAAACATTGTGGATCAGCTAAACAAGCAACATGCTAAGATATCTGTGCTATCATTGCTTTTAAATTCTGAAGCCTACTAAAAAGCTTTACTTAAAATCTTGAATGAAGCTTATGTCTCACCTGACATTTTGATAAGCCAATTAGATCACTTGATGAGCGATGTTATTGCAAATAATTACACATCTTTTAGTGATGATGAAATACCCCACGGAAGTAGGGGAAATTATAAAGCTCTCTACATCACCACCTATTATAAAGGAAGTGTACTATCAAAAGTTCTCATGATAATGAGTCAGCCTTAAACATAATGCCTATGACATGCTTGAATAAACTTCCTATTGATATTTTCCATATCAAGCACAGTCATATAATGGTATGAGCATTTGATGGAACATGTGAAGAGGTTGTTGGGAAGATCACTATCCCACTTCGGATAAGGCCATCCACGTACAAAGTGGATATTTATGTGATGGACATTGCTCCTTCATATAATTGCTTATTGGGAGACCTCAGATCTATTCCATAGGGGCAGTGCCATTTGTATTACACTAGAAGTTAAAATTTGTTATAAGGAACAAAGTTGTCAGCATTTATGGTGAGAAGGATATTATCACCACTACTTTCACGGATGCCCCATATATTGAGCCTGATGAGAATGACCAAAATCCTCTTTCTAATTATTTGAGTTTGTTAATGCTACCTAAAGAAGATTTGCCCATGTTTAAGCCTTATCTATCAAAAACCATCCACATGAATCTTTAGTTGACCATTGATAAGGGTGCTCAAGCCAGAAATGACTAGGAAAGCATCTACAAGGGATCTCCAAAGCTTTGAAAGTCACCCATCAAATTGACAAAAAAGGTTTTGGATTTAAACCTAATGCCCACTAGCAGAAGAAACAAGCTCAAAAAGCATGGGAAAAGAGAATAACCTGTCTTAAGGGTTAAGATTTAAAATTTGAACCAATGGTGCTACCATCACTACAAGAAAGTTCTAGTTCAAGAGGACACATCAATCCGTATCAAAAAAGAACTACTAGATTTAGCAATGTAATGGTTATTTTAAGCAAGGTGTTAGGAGATTTCTTTATCAATGCAATTTTTGAGCCGAAAACCTCAGCAATGGGCCCTAAGACTGGTATATGCAATCCAGGATTCGTTCCAAGCATTTGGACTGAAATAGAGATTCCTATACTATTTAGATCTAATTTGAAGTAATGCTACAAACTAAACCTATATGCTTCTGCCTAAGAGCATTATAAGATTCTTTGTATGAGTATACTTTTATCAAGCATTATTAATAAAAATGACTAAGCATTTTGCATTCCATCTCTTATGTCTAACTTAATTTTTTTTTCAAATCCTTAGACTTTCTTTCTCCTCTTTGTATGTTTTGCCCACCTATATTATTCTTCATTATATTTTCAAGCACTCGGATGAAAATAACATGAATGTTTACATTGAAACTCCAAAAATCGATTTCGAGTAGCTAATGTACACCCATGAGGTTAAATTTGAGAAAGATTTTAAGAAAAGAACTAGGTTACCCAATTTGTTGAGATTAGTTGAACAAAAAGAGAAACAAATGCTGCTCTATAAATAGCTTACTGAAAACATGAACCTTAGGGCAGAATGTGATCAAAAAGAGGAAAAGATAAGAACCTCTATAAACTAATCAACCTAAATCAAATTGATAAACCTTTTATAAGAATAGCAGGATGTATTTGCCTAGTTCTACCAAGAGATGCTTGGGCTAAACACTGATATAGTGATTCATAGACTTCCCTTAAAACCCAAGTGCAAACCTATACACCAAAAAACTTATGAGAATAAAATCAAAAATGCTTCTGAAGATTAAAGAAGTAAAAGAACAATTTGACATTGGATTTCTTGAGGTAGCCAAGTATCTTAAATAGGTAGGCAAAATTGTCTTGGTTCCTAAAAAAGATGGTAAGCTATGGATATGCATAGACTATAGAGACTTAAACTAAGCTAGCAAGATAATTTTTCTTTGCTTAACATCGATACCTTAGTAGATAACGCTACCGAAAATTCTTTATTCTCTTTCATGGATAGATATGGGCTACAATTAGATTAAAATGGCACCCAAAGATATGGAGAAAACCATCTTTGTAACCATGTGGGGTACCTTTTGCTTCAAAGTTATGCCTTTCAAACTCAAAACACTGGGGCAACTTACCAAAGGGCAATGGTGATACTATTCCATGACCTTATGCATAAAGAAAGAGAGGTTTATATGGATGATATAATTACTAAATCCTCAAAGGAGATTGAATATGTTTTTAAACTCTACAAACTCTTTAAACAGCTACGTAAATATCAACTCAAACTAAACCCAATGTAATACATAGTGTTACCTCTGGCAAACTATTAGGCTTCATTATAAGTGAACAAAGAATTGAGGTCAATCCTGACAAGGTAAAGGCTAATCCAAAACCTTCTACGATTACATAACTAAAAGGAAATAAAGAGTTTTTTTAGGAAATTGAGCTATATAGCTAAGTTCATATCTCAATTAACTGATAAATATGATCAATCTTTCACCTACTTTGAAAACAAAAGCCTGGTGAATGGAATGATGAATGCCAACAAGCTTTTGACAAGGTCATGTGTTACCTGTCAAACCCACTGGTGCTTGTACTACTAGTGCTCGATTGACCACTAATTTTATATCTATCAATTTTTGACAAGTCTGTAGGCGTGTACTAGGTCAACACGATGAGTTAGGAAAAAAAGAACAAACTATCTACTACCTAAGTAAGAAATTCACGAAGTTTGAAAATAACTACTCCATAATTTAAAAGTTATGTTGTGTTCTGGCTTGGATGGCTCAGAGGCTAAGGCAATACATGTTCTATCACACCACATGGTTGACCACCAAACTAAACCCTATCAAGTAACTATGCAAGGCTCTTGTTTTGTTAGAAAAGTTGGCCTGGTGGTAAGTCTTGGCAAGTCGAGCTAAAGAGTAATAGTAAAGTTTTAGTAAGCTGAGGCAAAGATAGTGTTATAAGACATCTTTTATGTGAGTCAGAAAGCCATCAAAAGTAGTGTGATAGCAGACCTCTTAGCAAGCCCAGCCGAAAAGGATTATGAACCATTAGATTTTGAATTCCCAAATAAGGACCTATATGAATGTCCAAAACAAAGATGGTATCAATTACAGCTAAACTTGGAAAATGTATTTTGATAGAGCCTCAAACGTATTAAGGCATAGAATCAAGGCTAATTTGATCTCACCAAATAGAGATTTGTATCCCTTCACTGCAAAATAAACTTCAATTGCATAAATAACATAGCTGAATATGAGGCATGTGTATTGGGGCTCGGGCAACCATTGAGAGGGGCATTCAAACTTTATAAATGTATAGGGACTTTGCCTTAGTAATTTATCAACTTTAAAAAGAATAAGAAACATGAGATGATAAGTTGTTCCAATATGGAAGGCTAATCAATGAACTAAAACAACAATTTGATGAAATCAGCTTCCAAAACTTAACTCGTGATGATAACCAAGTGGCAGACGTTTTAGTGACCTAGCTTTTATGTTTGAAATAACTCAGGAGTCAAAAGTCACACCTATCTAGATAAGTATTCATGAAGCTCCTACTTACTGCCATAGCATAAAAGAAAAAAGGGATAGGCTACCGTGGTACCATGACATTCTTTACTACATTCAAGATCAACAATACCTAAATCATGCAATAAAAACTAACAAGAGAACTATCTAAAGAATCTCTACAAGTTTTGTTTTAGATGAAAAAGTCTTGTACAAGAAAGCTAGGATCAAACATTACTTCGATGTGTGGATGCCCTTGATGCCAATAAAATTCTAAAAATAGTCTATGAAGGAGTTTGTGGTACTCACGCTAGTAGACATAGAATGGCAAAGCAAGTCATGAGGTCCAGATAATACTAGTTGATGCTCAAAAAAACTGCATGGATTATGCTTGAAAATGCTATAAGTGCTAAATCTATGCAGACATAATCCACAGCCCATTTTTACCTCTACATGTTATGACAGCTCCGTGACCTTTCTCTAGGGCATGGATATGATTAAACCCATCACTCTTAAAGCTTTAAATAGGCATCACTTCATTTTTGCCATTGATTATTTCACTAAATAAGTAGAAACAATGTCATATTCCAATGTCACTAGATTTGTTGTAGCAAGTTTGTGACACGAGACATCATCTGCTGGGACTGTCTGAGCAAATCATCATAGATAATACACGCAATTTGGATAATAAAATGATGGAAGCAATTTTCTCTTAGTTCAAGATGAAGCACCATGATTCAGTGCCATACCATCCAAAAATGAATAGGGCGGTCAAAGCAACCAACAAAAAATCAAGAAATAGTCAAGAAAATGACTGAAACATATAAAAATTAGCATAAAAAGTTACCCTTCATGCTACATGCTTATTGCACAACAATTTAGACTTCCAATGGAGCTACCCCATTTTTCCTAATTTAAAGACAATTTTACCCATCAAAGTTAAAATCCCTTCATCAAGGTCTTGATAAAATCTTATCTTAAAGAAAATAAATAGATTAAGAACTGATACAAGCAACTTAATCTCATCAACGAGAAGAGAGTGAAAGCCATCTATTATGGATAGATGTATCAGAAGCATATGATGAGAGCTCATAACAAAAAAAGTTCATCCTCATCAATTTTAAGAAGGAGTCTTAGTAGTTTAAAAGATCCTCTTAATTCACGAAGACAGTTATGGAAAATAAAGTCCAAAATGGGAAGGTTCCAAGTGGTTAAGCGAGTTTTCTTTAGTGGAGCATTGATTTTAATCGAGATGGATGGCAACAACTTGCCTAGTTCTATCAACTCTGATTCCATTAAGAAATATTACGCCTAAGAAGGTCCTTTGAATGGAAACCTACAAAGGCATCCTTATCTTTGGAAAGGTAACCTTAGAAACCAAACCTTACTCTTGTTTGAACTAATCAAGGCTAATACCAACTTAACAAAACCATCCTTGATCGAAATATAAAATTTTGGTTCAACCTTCTCATTCTATCTTATGTTTACCAAACTTACTTCTACCCGATCCTAGGGGAAAAAGATAATGTTTACCTCGGTTTAGGATAATTACCATGGGGCAATCTGAGAGGTTCCTTAAAGAATAGCCGACACTAGGAAAGTTAGTTATTTGAGAGAAGTTTTCAAAAGTACTTAGTAAAAGACTTATGTCATTAGCATAACAAAGAATCGACTATTTGAAAAACTAATGTTCAACTTTATTTGTACCTTCTAGAATGTTCAATGAATTGTATTCATTTTCTTTTAAGAATGAAACACAACCATTTTTTTCCTAAATCTCCTTTTCATACTTGTATAGCATGCTACATTTTGCTTGTCATATGATTGACAATGCTCAATAGATTGTACAAAATTGATAATAGGATTTCTTGGTATTACTTTAAAAAAGATAAAACTTTACAGGTAAATCTTCTAAAGTTCAAAAAGCCAAGAATGGATTCTGGAATTACATTCAGACTGGCCCTTCGAATTTTTTCCATGTTGAAAAACATGATAAAAAATGTCCCTCATTAAACCTTAACCAAAAAGTAAAGCCAAATTAATAATCTTTGTTCCTTATTTTCAAACCATATTCTTATCAATCAATCCAAAACATTAAGTGCATCATTCTATGCATATTAATAACCAGTTTACCAAGTTTGTTAACTAACTTATATGAGCTGGTTAGACTCAGGAACTTTCCTACATATCACGGGTCACTTTAATCTTTAAAAATGATCTCAACCATTCGAAGAACATCTTCTAAACATTGGCAAACCTTAAAATATAGGAAACCTAATAAAACTTAAAGATGAAAGATGATTCAAAACTCCAAAGCCAATTACCAGATTGAGCTTTTAAATCATTATCTCTGCATTACTTAAACATGCATTTACATCTTCATGCATCATTCATGCAATAATTAACATCCTTCAGGTAAAAACTCCTACTTACAAAGGTTAAACTAGTAAAGGACCTCAGGTACAAATTTTTAGTTTTAAGAAGCCCTAAAAGACTCCAAGTAAGGTACTTAAGCTTACATCATTTGGTCAACAAAGAGCTAGATACCTTTTTCTTTTAGTCCATAAAAAGCTGGATGTTTTTTTCTTTTAATCCATAAAAAGCTAGACATTTTTTCTTTTAGTCCACAAAGAGCTAGACTTTTTTCTTTTAGTCTGCGAAGAGCTGGATGTCCTTTTTTTAGTCCACAAAGAGCTGGATGCTTTTTTTGTCCAAAAAGGGTTAGACAGTTTTTCTTTTAGTCCACAAAAAGCTAGATGCCTTTTTTCCTTTTAGTTCACAAAGACTTAGATATTTTTTTCTTTTCATCCACAAAAAGCTAGACACATTTCTTTCTTTTAGTCCACAAAAACCTAGATGTCTTTTTACCTTTTAGTCCATAAAGAGCTAGATAATTTTTTTCAGTCCATAAAGAGCTGATGTTTTTTTCCTTTTAGTCCATAAAGAATTGAACACTTATTTACCTCAGTCCATAAAAAGCTGGACGCCTACCTACTTCAATCCACAAAGAGCCAGACGCCTATCTACCTGAGTTCACAAAGAGCTAGACACCTATCTACCTCTATCCATAAAAAGCTAGATGCCTATCTACCTCAATGCATACAAAGCTAGACACCTACCTACCTCATTCCATAAAGAGTTGGATGCCTACCCACCTCAGCCCATAAAAAGCTGGACGTCTACCCACCTTAGTCCATAAAGAGCTAGATGCATACCTACCTCAGTCCATAAAGAGCTAGACAACTATCGAGTCAAAGCCCACACTAGCTGGCACTTATTTGGGGAGGTCAAACCTAGGAAACTACAAGCCTAGTAGGGAGGTCAAACCCTACAAAACTTATTGAAAATTTCTTATCAGTCAGGGTTGCTACCAACATACTCTACCAATTTCAGCGTAATAATAACTATATCTCCATTTTCCTATAGGCACTTATAAGGTAATATTATATCCCAGACAAAATAGTGTCTATTTACCTTTGCCCTATTCCTGATGCTTAACAAAAGCTAAAGAGGGGTAGCTATAGACACTTTGGCCCAACATTCTAGAAGTCATCGTCCGAGGTACTATTAAGGTCACATGCTTGTGTCTAATTCCTATTATTCCTAGCTAAGGTAAGGTTATAAATTATTTAATTTAAGACCAAGCATTACAAAAAAATATATTAGATGAAATAAAGCCTATGTGCGTATTTAATTAGTTTATTTGGGCCTATTTTATTTCATTCTATTAGGTCATAAATTATTTAATTTAAGACCAAGCCTTATAAAAAATATATATTAGATGAAATAGAGCCTATGTGCATATTTAATTAGTTTATTTGGGCTTATTTTATTTAACTATTGGATCATAAATTATTTAACTTAAGACCAAGCCCTATAAAAATATATATTAGATAAAATAGAGCCCACGTGCATATACAATTATTTTATTTGTGCTTATTTTATTTAATTATATTGGGTCATAAACTATTTAATTTAAGACCAAGCCTTATAATACATATATATTAGATAAAATAGAGTCAATGTGCATATTTACTTATTTTATTTGGGCTTATTTTATTTAATTGTATTGGGTCACCTTTACAAATATTTTAAATTCTTGGTAGGCCTTATTAAAATTATTTTGATCCAATATGTTCGTTATTTGAATTAATTTTGGGCCTATTGGGTTAGGTTAATGATTTTTTAAGGACCCAATTAGCTCGATAGTAGAGTGTTTCATGACAAAAATTGATATTAAAGGGATATTCTGAAACTTTGGTGGCTATATGGAACTAATGTCTTATACTTTGACCAATTAAAAATTGAAAGCACATTCTAGTACACCGTGGCTTATCATTTTTGACAAACACAAGAGAAAAGTGCCTTTTTGCCCTAAAACGGTGTTGGCCAAATGGCCTTCTATAAAGCCAAAAGGTTGACTTTCATCATCATCTACAATTTCCTTATTTAGCTGCCAACCGCAAGAAAAAAATTTTAGCAAAAATTCCATAGTAGCAAAAAAAAAAAAAGAAAAGCTCACGACAAATGCTTAGCCACCACACAAGTATGGAAGCACAACATTAACAAGGAGATTAAGCAAGCTTTAAGGTTATTTTATGGTATATTTCCTTCACCTTTTTTCACATCTTTTGCTTTCCCATTTTGTTTTTCATGCCATCTTAGTAAGCCTTTTATTGATAACCATGAACCTTGTAGGATTCATGCATTTATTTGAGCTTGTTTGATGTGGCTGTGTGGTTAATGAGTTGTTGTGGTATTTTGGTGGCTAAAAATCATGTTTCTTGCTCTATACCTATTCAGCCAGCTTGTATTTCAGTCTTTATACTTTTGCTTTAGCTTATGCTTCGATTTATGACATGACCAAATGTCATTACTTGTTTTTTGGTAATTGAATGCTTATTAAAATGCCATATTATACGCGTTTAACTATGCCTTGAGTGTTTGATATCATGGTTACTTATTTAGTCTATAACATAATTGTGATAATGTTTGTTTGATGTGCACTGAAATCTAATTTTGTAAAGCAACCCTAAGTTGAGTCTATACTAACTTCAATCAATGGGGATTAGCATGGACTTAATGCTTTTAGTATATTGGTTCTCCAATTTTGGGGATATATTAAGTATAAATGTTTGGGATCATGGCCTCATTAAGCCAAATAGATTATGTTTTTAATCAAAAATCAAAAATGCTTTTTCAAGTGCTTAATTTAAGCTTTGTTTCAAGCCTATTACTGCCATTGGTATGGATAGCAAATGGTTTGGCAACCTATTCTACAGGAGCTAGATTTGTCCATTTCTTCATTTTCAAGGACCTCAGTGATTGGATATTCGCATGTCTGATGCTCTAGCACATGACCATAAAAGCTTTAACTTGAAAAAACCTTTGTTTCAGTACTCGTAGCATAGTGGCCTATATTAAAAAAATTATTTTGGACTACAAATGATTTTTTTGGAATTTCATAGCATTTTTTCTAGAAAGGGCTTCAAATTACCTTTACAAAGATACTTTATTTGGCCTTGGATTATTCCGGATATGAGAGTTATGATTTTTCAAATCTTTCTTACCTAAAACTTTTAGAATCAGCAATTTACATTTTGTTTGGGTAATTTTGACCTATCAAATGATTTTTCTAGATTTTTAAAATATTTTTCTAAAAAAGGATTAAATTTTCTTTTTAAAAAGGTATCATTTGTGATTTAGCAATTCCAAATGATTCTAAGATGATTTTTTGAAGTTCACAATCCCTTTTTACTTGCATTTGCTATCATTGCTAGCTTAAACTCGATTTCAAAAGTTAATTCCACCTTTAGAATATTTTTACATTATATCTTTATTGAGCTGCCTTTCCAAGGTACCTCATTTGCCACTAGAAACCATTAGATCAAAACAAAATAAATTTGAGAAGGTGGATAGTGCAATGTTATCCCTCGTCTTTCATTGAACTTGGGAAAATTGCTTGGATTTTCCTGAATTAATGTTTCTAGTAATTCGAATGACTCAATAGATATTTAGTGATTTTCCCCCATTGAGTCATGACTCATGACATAGGTCCTTTTAAGCATGGATCAAAACTTAAAATTGTTTTCAAAATTAATTTCCATTTTTTACATAAAAAATCTAAGTTTTCTCTCCTCCGAGCTTCCTCGGACCTTTTATCAACCATTTTACACTTAAGATGACCTTTAAATCCAAACATATCTCAAACTTGTCAATTCAATTATTTTTCAATAACCGAGGTCAATTACGAGATACATCCTAATATCTTCCTTTCTATTTTCATGCGTTCATCATTAATGAAATTTTTATTATATTCCTTTATGTCCTACTAATCCATTTTTCTTTCTGATGGTGATTTGCATCCCTATTTTCTAAAACTCAAATTTCATTAAACCCGTGGCAATGTTCCACATCAGTATCCTTCTAGTACTTAACCTAGAGTATCCTCTTCTAAATCAATCCAGATCTTATTTTACTAAATCCTCTATGTTTCTCCTCTTTCTAGGTTGCATAAAGAGATATTAATTAAACTTTTATCATAAAAACTCGGATTCAATATTTAAAAATTTGTATTTATAAGAAGGGGATTACACATAAATAATGATTGCTTGAAAAATAGAGGAAACCAAAACTTCAATAATTTATGGCTAGATGGTACCAATTTTGGGTGTCGTGCTAATCCTTCCCCACGCGTAACCAACTCCCAAACCCTAAAAAATGAACTCTGGTATATGTAGTTTGTAAAATCAATGTTGCAAGTTTTGTAACTCAAAAACACTAGTTTTAATAGGTAGCCGATCATACCTAGCCCACAATGGTCGATGGTAACTCCAAGTCATGACCATTTCGTAATGGCCATCCAAGATCAATTAGACAAGAAATTTGTCTGATGGTCCTCCTTTCAACTTTCAACCTATCATGCCTAATTCAAATCCTGATCAAGCAATGATCCAAAGGCAAGTCTCATATTCCTTTCATTTTTAAGTCATAACGCGCTGCACGATAGTGGCATGTCACAGTAATCATGAATAGCACGACATGGAAGTTACAGAGTGTTTGATTTAGAATGACCAAAACATTATTGACTTTTATCTTCATTAGAATGACCATCAGTTCCTATCCTAATTCTTGACCTAATAAACCGGCCAACCTTTGATCTCTGGCCTTTTTAGCTTACTACTTCTAATACTATAAATTAGGCTTGAGTCTTAGACCTTTGTTGTCAATCTAGTGGACACCTTTTAAAGCTCTTCCTATACTTTATAAGCACTTACCAAGCCATTTTCCAAATAGGTACCCTTTACTAATGGTTAGCTTTAAACCCATATAGGTATTCCTCAATAATCAAGGCTCAACTATTAATAGGCCCTCTCCTATGAATATAGCATTAAAAATCTCAAATGATTGGAAAGATGGCTTGGGTGCATTTTTATTCAACTCAATGTAGGTGACATCACTAGAAGCAGTGGTGATCATCTTTTATTCAACCCCAATACTAACCACCTTATTATCAATCATAAATTGTAACTTCTAATGGAAAGACAATGGTACTGCCTTGGATAAGTGTATCTAAGGCCCTTCTAATAGGCAGTTGTATGATGGAGTAATGTTAAATACTTGAAAATAAATCTAATAAGTGCACAGGCCTATCTGAAATAAAATAGTGATATTTTCAGTGACTCCACGACAATCTCATCGAATGCTTACACTACCATATAATTGTGATTGATGTGAGAAGCATCGATGGGAAACTTGTTTAAGGTGGCCAAGGGCATGACATTTAAAGCAAAGCCATTATCTATGAAAGTCGTGGGTAGAATATAACCTTTGCAATGTGTGGTCATATGTAGGGCCCTATAATTACCCTTACCGTTAAATAGGATCTCATTTTCTATGAACGATATGTAATTATCAATAGTGATATTGCTCACTAGACGATCCAACTTGTTTACCCAAATGTCCGATGGCACATACGCTTTCAACACCTTCAGCAACATATTTCAATAAACTTCAAAATTAAGAAGTAGGGACAGCACATAAATCTTAGCTTACTTAGATGGTTAAAAATACTATACCCATTGTGCTTGATGAACTTCAAGAATTCAGTGGCTTTCTTTCCATCCACTGCCTCATTGATTTCTCTAAATTTAAGGTCTTTTGTCCTGTTTTGAAGTATATTAACTACTGGGAAGGCATTACTTTTCTAACTATCCTGAGTTGAGGAAGTGTAGCATCTACTACTACAAGTCAAGTGATTGACTCCTAATAATTCGATAGATGTTAACTGAGTGGGTTCTTCGATCATCCTAGTTTGGCCTTTTTACTTCCAAGAAACTACTTGGTCACTTTCGTACAAAAAAAGAGTTCAGACTTCTATGATCATTTTTGGCAAATATGCCAAAGAGTGTGCCTCAGAGTTAAATCGACCACAGTAGATGGTAAAAGGTTAATCTATCTCATACATAGGTTGTGTCTTTCTTTTTTTGATCATATTTACTGACTTAGTGAGGGATCTTCACTTCTTCTTGTAAAACTCAATTCTGCCTTCATTCATCATCCTTTGAGCCATCGCGTAAAACTCTTAGCATGTCTGGAGTATGACCGCGAATGGTATGGAAATTACAAAAATCATCCAACATTTTTTTTGAACTTTCAACTGCATTGAGCATTCCCGCTTGAATCAATATTCACTAAATTATACTTATCAACATCTTAACTTCTTCCATGCTTCTTTTAACATTTTAATCATCTTCAACGTTGATCATGTTTACTATTGGCTCAGCATGATTAGATAGAAGGTTTGTAACAACATTTGATCCTTAATCTATCATGAATTGTAAGATTTTAGAGTTGATAAGATTTTGTACCTTTTGTTTGAATCATATGTAATTCTCAATGTCATGCCCTAGTGCTCGATGTGGTAGTCACAATGGGCTACTTTTCAGGGACATAAATAGGAGTAACCAGATGTCATTGAAGCAAAGTTTGTTAAAGCTCTCTATAGGTCATGGGAATCAGATCAAATTGTTGCCTCTTAGGATTCACTCTTTCATTTTTTGGGGCTTTATAAATAGGGGCATTGATATTTTAGTTAGCAGAAAGTGAATTGTTTCATGGAAGATTTGGTGAGATAGTAAAGGAAAGGTTATATGTTGCAGCATAAAACAATAGATGAGGGATCAGATTGGATTAGAGTAAAGTATGCCCAGGTAATATGGACTGGGTACTTGGTAATGACATGGCTGAGACAGGTTGGCATAGCTTATGGCGTTCACTTCCCCCTTTTTTTTGGTTGGTGGTTGGCTTTTTGTTTAATCTAGATGACTAACATTTGCCACTTTTGATTGTTGTATCATTCATTTCGCTAGATAGAACTAGATTAATGAAACTCTTAGTGGCAATTGCTTCTAGTTTGTCATAGTATAGGGCGCATAGGGTATTGATATATGTCATGGTCATCTCTTTTTCAGTCAAAGAGGGATAAACCTAGGCTACCTCATCTTTCCATTATTGGGCATACTGCCTAAAGCTCTTGGTGGCCTTTTTCTTTAGGTTTATGAAAGAGAATGAGTCGGAAGCCCCATAAGACACGTGTTAATACTAATTTAAGAAGGCTCTAGCCAAGTTAGCCTATGATTAAATTCTGACATTATTGAGCTTGATGTACCATTTGGTAGTTGTAGTGTTAAAAACAATGCATAAGAAGCTTTTCATCTTTTTTACACCCTACCATCTGCTTCAGATACCTTTAAATATGCATAGCAAGGTTGGTAATTCCATTAAACTTCTCAAAATTTGGTACTTTAAACTTTAGGGGAATGATAAAATTAGACACCAAATATAAAGATTTTGCATTAATAGCTTTGAATTTATTACTCCCCTTAATAGCTCTAAAATTCTTCTCCAAAAGTTGATACTTGCTTATATCTTTGGTGAACATTATAGATTTTGATTATTCATCTTTTCTTGCTCATCATGATCAAGGATTATGGGATTGGCCAAAGAGACTTTCGTATTCACCCTTTAAAATCTAGGGATGAATGTATTGGCACTGGCATTGTGTTAGGCTGATACTTTTGGTGAGTCTCTTCTTAGGTAGCTTCAGTACTATTGGTGGCTGATTTTCTAGGTGAGTGGCTCCTTTCTCATATCCACGGTACTAGCTTGTCCCTTTGGTTTAATAAAGGTTGTCATTAGCTCCATGAGTTTCGTTATCTGGGTTTATATTTTATCTTACCGATGGAGCATTTGATCTTTGTAACTCTTTGTACATTAACTGAAGTCATTTGATCCATTCTTAATAATTGTTCTCCATGATTTGTTTATGGTGACAAGTGTTGCAATGGTTTGAAATAATCGGTTCTGTATTCCTTGTTGGATTTTAAAGTCCCTTGCACTTTTATAACCATTCCCATAATAGACTTTTATGTCATTAAAAATGTGTTTATCGGTGATTGCTCATGATGAGATGATGATAAATATAGAATCATGATAGTAAATAATTATTGATATAGATACATGAATAAAGCAACAAAAAAAAATTAAATTAGTTATGCAAATACAAGAGAGAAAATTGGCTCGCAAGATAATTTCACCAATGGTGTCTTCCATAAAACAACAAACAAAATTTGATTACATATGATTACATTTAAAAGTGTTTAACACAATTGCATTAATTAATCACATTTCCAAGAAATGCAATAACTCATGTTCATGGTCTCCAATGGGTATGATATCTCACTTTAAAGACTAGGCCACCTCAATCATGTCATTTGTCTCTATCTAGGCTACTCAGATTTGTTTAGGGAGATGGCTATGACACTCTTGATGAGTTAGGTATGCTTGGTCAACTATCACTTGCCATTCTTGTTCTTGATGCTTAAAAGCCTTCACTAGCTTATTGATACGGTATTAGTAAGTTTGGAGAAAATGCTCTAAATTCTAGATCCTAAGTGTTAGAGTTCAGTTCTTGACCCTATCTACTTTCAAGTTTTGTATTTGAGCTTCAAGACATTTATTTCTTCTTTGTAGATTGACATAAGGGCATGAGGTCAAATAAACTTCCCTCTAGTGACCTTAGGTTCTTTCCATTGATTTAGATTTTTGTCAAAGGTAGCAAGCTTCACCTCCCATTTAGCTGGTGACTTGCCAATGCCTTGATATTGGTTTCCTTTTGAAGTGCCATGTAGTCCTCTTTTAGACCCTCAAGATCTTCTTTGATGCGATCTCTCTTTAACAACCTTGTTTATTTCCTTATCCTGGAAGAAGATGTCCATTTCTAGCTGACTTTTTTCCTCCTTTAACTAAGCTATTTATCTAGCAAAGGTTGCCTTTTGTTGTTCAAATTCTTACCTGAGGGGCTTAACCTCAAAAACAAAATCTCACCTATTAGGATTTGAGTGACCTGTCATTGGGTAATGGCAAGGCATCATTGATATGGCAAATCCTCCACTCCTCGTATCCTAGGGTCATGTTGTTTTCTCTTTAGTTCTTCCCTATACAGTGCACTTCTCTCCAAGCTTGGAAAACTTACTGAACTTTCCCTTTCTACCCGACTTCACCATAGTCAAAGTCCCAATGTTCAAGGTTCTGTATAAATGGAATATATCGGCATTGAAATTATCAGAGAGTTAAGAGAGATGCTAGTTGGTACTTTCCCATAGTCCTATAAATGGCATACAACTATAGTCCTCACACTTGTACATAACCGATTATAGGAGGATCCATGAGGTTTTTCACATAACATCTTCTTATTTTAGATTCTAAAGTTTTTCAACCCATTACTCCTCAGACTTTTCCTGAGACCATTCTTTCTCGAGAACCTGGGTGAGAGGACTGAAGTTAGGCAGAAAGTTGCATCATATCCTCTTTTCTTTAATCTAGAGGTAATTAAAGAGTTAAATCTTGAGGAGTGGAGCACATCCGACAAATCAACTTGTTCCTTCCTTTTTACAGAAACTAAAGGCCCAGATAGTCTCAGCAATGATCATGAGTGTGAGGTTGATGTTACAACATAGTCTAGAGAAAAAAATCCATTATTGCTACCTTTACATAGCCTAAGGTCTTCAAAAATATGACTACCCCTATATATTGCCAATGCATAGATACCCTAAATCTTTTTCAGATTGGTTAGACCAGCTATTGCTTCTCTTAGACTGATCCGAGAAATGCACTCGTTGGTCCCTTTTCTCTTGATATGATCGCTGACTCATGACTCTAAAACTTTGAGAATATGAACTAACCTTCTCTTGACGGATGGAGGTTTTAGTGCTTTACAATAGACCTTATGGAATTTAGCCTCTTCAATATTGAGTAATGCAATGTATTATCAACGATGGAGACCAAATCTTCTCGATTAAAGGTGAAGCATCAGTATGTCAGATTCCATAACAGTGACACTGCTTGCAACAGACCAAAACCCATCAGCACTTGAAGTAAGATAGCTATGTCCTCATATTTTTTTTGTGATTACGTCTTTTTCACTGTTACTCTAACTAGTCCATATGTGCTTCAAATTATGCTAATTATTCTAATGGTACCCTATGTTAGTCTTGCTTATGTTGTCAAGACATAACCAGGCTTAAGGACATCCTCATCTTCACGTTGTCAACCTTCTGACCATGCTTTAACTTTCCTTATAAGATCGAATAATGTAAGTAAAGTGTTGTTCCATGAGAAACACCCATTTTTCAAACATTGAACCTTTAACCAATTGTCCCATAATGATGATTCTAATGAAATAATGCATGCAACATAAAAAATAGAACAATAGGTTAGTGACAACACCAAATAACATAGACAAAAATAATAAACAAAAGAATGGAGACAAAAATAAAGCATAGAAATTGCCTTAATGATAGGCATTATGATGCCTAGGGGCAAACATGATGTAAAAAAACATAACAGCATGTCCGAGTTTAAACTATCCTTATTGAGGTGATACACTACCTCGCAGAGTGGGCCTAACAATCTAGGTCATAATATTTGTATATTGTCACTTAGTACTTAACACATGTTAAGGCATCAGTCAAATAGCATAACAATTTATCTAATTAACTCGTTATCAAGGTGATACAATACCTCTTAAGGATAAAATTAACTGGTTAGACGATGATATTCGTTCATCACCATCTATGGTAGGCATGCATTAAGCCATCGTTTAGATAGCATAACAACTTATTTGGGTTAGATATGACTTTCTTTAGGGGCTACAGGGTTACCTTACGAATAACGACATTCATTTGCCATCACTCACTTATTAACAAGGTCAATTCTTAATCAGATGGCATGTCTTAACACTTGAAATGACAAACGCAGGTGACAAGGTTCATTCACTATCACCTATGTAACTATGGTGTATAAGAGTAAAGGTAACAAGTGTTTCCTCTAGTGTTTTTATTCCCCAAGTCATTCTAGCATCATTTTTATTTAGTTTGACATGGTTTAGCTTATAGGATTTACTATATAGAGTTTAAGTTGACATCTAAAAATTGATATTCAAATCGCTCTTATGTCTAATAAGGATAGCCAAGGCACCTCGATCCTAGGCCCATCTAGGCTTAGTGGAATAGGTTAATCTAGTAGATGTATATCTTTATGCAAATGTGGAGGTTTACTCATGAAAGACATAGGTAATTTATGTCCTAGATGTTCTTATTATGCCCATGTGGAGGGTTACTCATGAAGGCCCATGGCTCACTTCCTCCTAACATTTAAGACCCTAATCACACTATAGAGTTTGGTAAAAATCTAATACAAATATGAGTGCACAATGTCTGCCAAGGAAATAATCAAAACTTTTATTTACCCTTTATTATTGTACTTATTGAATCAATATTTATTTGAAACTGACAATCACAAGACAAAAATCATCAAAAGCAAAATATTAGTAAAAGAAAATAAAAGGGGATTATAGTTAAACAATGACCAAAATTGAAGAAACCTAGAACTAAGCAAGGTATAGCAAGTCATAGGCCTAACTCTCAAAATTGTTCCCTAATGGAGTTGCCAAGCTATCGACAATATGCTTCTCCCTTGCGAAAGAGGCACATGCGACTTAAAATTAATATTCATGAAGAGAAATCATCCTCTTGACCGAGATCCTCTTTTTATTTTGATGTGATAGGAGTAAGAAAATATAGATTCTCAGCTCCAGATCATGTGGGGATTGTTGAACAAATTGTTCAACCAACTAGTTTTCGATGGCCCTTATGAAGTAGCCAACGCTTAGAGTTACCATTGATCATTTAGGCTAGGCATGATCAGGTGCCTATTGAAATTGATATTCTGAGTCACAAAGCTCGAAATATCAATTCCTTGGTCTGAGTGGTTTAGTGATTCAACGATTGGGTCTGGGAGTTGGTTACATGCAGGGAAGTATTAACATCCCCATGACACCCAAAATCGGTACCTTTTAGCAATGTCTTAACTTAGCTTTGGTTTCCTTGGTTTTGACTTATCTTTATTTTAGATATAACCCCTTTTATGCATAAATTTATATAAAATAGTAAATATGGGTTCTGAGGAAAATTTTGACCCTATATACATCCCAAAGAGGTAGACAACATAAAGATGTTTGACAAAAATGATCTTCAGATTTAATTTTGAAAAATCAAATATTTTATGTCAAACACTGAAAAGATACCAACATAAAACATTGCCTTTAATGATTTTTGAAAATGATTTGGAAATATAAATGCAAGATGAACATTATGAAAAGAAATGTGTTAGTAAAATAAAAAATGAGATAATATTGCATAAAATAAATTACATAAGAAAAACAAAAGAGAGGGATGACCAAAATGTATCTCATAATTATCATCGATTATCTAGAACTTTAACAATTTTTTAAGACATGCTTGGATCCATTGGTTGATTGAGGCACAAAAACTGAGTTTGAATTTTGAAAGTCCAGAGAATATTTGGAGAGAGAAAATTAGTTTTTGATGATTTTTGAAAAGAAAAGATTAGGAATTTTAAATTGACAAAAATTGACTATTTTCTTAACATAAAGGACATTTTAAGGTTTTTTAACAAAATCGATAATTTTTGGTTTAAAAGACGAGAATGGCTAAAAATAAAAAGCGATAAAATTTAGAAAAATGTTTATGCCATCATCCAAACCTAAAAGGGGTTGACGCATATTTTTAGACTCAATAGGGGTTGGTCGAACTCACCTAAAGGCATTCAAATGCGTTAGAGAGGGATTTTGAAAAAATTAGTCAATTTTAGTAAATGTTGAAAATAGGAATAACATCACACTTGTCCCATTTTGATTTTATTTCGTGCTAGTTCGCAAGTTCTAGGGGTTGAGTAAGGTGCTGTCGGAAAGATATTTGATGAAGGTTAGCATAAAAGTATTATAAAAATCCCAAGGAATCACTTTCTAGGTGGAAATAATTTTTAAAGTCCAGACTTGTCCAACGCTGGTAGCATGTATAAGGTAAATGGCACTACAAATTTTGAAAAAGTCATTCTAAACTCATTTGGAGTTGTTCAATAGTAAAAGATACCTTTTTAAAAAGGGAATTTCATGAACATTTTCGAAAAACTATTTAAAAATTAAAAAAAAAAACTAGTGGGCTGAAATGGCCTAAATAGAATGCAAATTGTTGATTTTTGGGGTTTTAAATAACATTGGTTTGAAAAATTGTAACTTCTCTATCCGGAATGATCTAAAGGAAAAACAAAAATTATTGGGAAGGTAATTCAATACCCTTCAAGGCAAAAATATTATAAAATTCATGAAAAATTGTTTAGTATTCAAAAATGATTTTTCAATTCATAGTTATAGTGCTGCCAACACAAAATAAGGGATTTTTCGGTTTTCAAGTTTCGTAGAACTATACTAGGGTTATGGACATTTAAATGTATGTGACAAAAGAGGGTTAGTGAAAATGGCTTCACAAGCTCATTCACATAATCTTGAAGTAGTTTGGGATGATGGAACAAGCTCATTAGCAATGGACATTAGACAACAAGTTAAGGCACAAACAACTTGGGATAAATAAAAAGCCATTGTATTTTTAAAACTTAGAACATTTAGCCTCATTTAACCTTAAATCCAAACATAGAAAGCTTGATTTTTTTTAAGATTAGAGAACCAATGGATAAGAAAACCTTAAATCCATGTTAATCTCCATTATTTGAAGTTAATATAAACTTAATTTGGGGGACTTTTAGAAAAATAGGTTTTAACAAGCATTAAACAAGCATTTTGACAAACATGTGATGAACTAAATATGATATCCATGGCAATAAACATAGAAGACATGTTTAAACAAGCATAGATGACATTTAGACATTAAAATAATGACAAAAATGCAAAAAATAAGGAATAAAAGAATGCATGGAAATGTTAGCTTCATGAATGACATCAAGAATCATGCCATGAGAAATGATATGACATATTTGACCAATAAAAAAACTTGCTAGAATTTTCAAGATAGCATTAAAACTTGTTTTGGATATGAACCAAGCAAATAAGCATAAGGAAACGTGGTGGAAGGCTAATAAAGCATTAAAAGCCCTAAATCTACCATAACCAAGGCCATAAAAAGTATGAGACTCCTAAAATTAAGGTCATTATCACATAGATTTGGCTCACAAAAATTATGAAAATACAAAAAAAAAGTAAATGAATGAAAAAAATAGAGAATATATCCAAAAGCTTGGAAACCTTGCTAGTGATATTGAATAGAAAAGTCTCATAGTTGTAGCTCACTTTCTTCCCTTCTTTTGCTATTAATTAGCAAGAAAGGGTAGCAAAGTATGAGCTTGATGTTGTGCATCAATAGAGAGGAGTTTTGAGAGGAAATGTAAAGGCAATAGAGGGTTTTAGGGTGTTTTTTTGTAGGGGTTGAGAGAAAGTTACGGGAATAGTGTCTTTTCAAGGTTAAAGACTGATGTAAAAATGTGTGTAGAGTCCTCTAGCTAAGCACATAAAAGGTAGGGCATTAGGACATTTGTGGTGTACAACATGGTGAGTTATTGTACTAACGAGGGAGCTTTCAACATTTTATTGGTTGATTACAGTCTTGGCAGCAAGAGGAAACAATGCATGAGCTGACATAATAAGTAAGGTCTAGCTTGCCCTTCATTGATCCACATTATAGCATGAATGCCCTTATACCAAGCTTAATAGACCATTCAAAAATGTTACAACACAGTGCTCAAAGCCCAAATAAAATCCACATAATTTTAGGAAGTTATGTCTGAGATTGGATATTTTTAGAGTCAAAGTCATGACTAATTTGTGTTTTAATGTCATGGTGCAAAAAGGTAAATATGTCATGAATTGGGCAAATTTTGGCTATCAGTATCGATATAAAGAATTTTGTATCGATACACAGAGCAAAATTTGCTCAGATGTATTGATACATTGAAGCTTGTATCAATACAAGCACTTATGTATTAATAAATTTTGGCCAAAAATCACGATTTTAGCTACGACATAGCAATGTTAATGTATTGGTACATGGTCCCCTTTATTAATGTAAATAGTGGATTTTTAGATTTGATGATGTAGAGGCCTTATATCGATACATAAGGGTCATATATTGATCCTTACTCATGGAAATGTGAATTTTTGCACATTTGGCTCTCTAAATGCCTCATTTAACTAGGAATGATGAATGACTGATCTATGCTTAGCCAAATGATCATGATGATGCCTCAAATAATAACCTTTGATGCCTTTGGATAATGGCTCGAACAAAATGGGTGTCTATAATGCCATAAAAAGATTGCTTGGAATTCAAGTTTCAACTTTTTATTTTATTGCAATTATATCCATTAAATCTAAAAATAGGTGAACAAAGTCTAATTACCAAAATAATTGAAATAATTTTTAACTAGTACTTAAAGGTAGGGATTTAATTATTGTTATTATCATGCTTTTGGTTATGTCAGGTTTATGTGGTTGCAAACATAATGAATGTTACCTCTATCAATTGTAGTAAATATTGACTGTAAATATCATTAAACAAAAAAGGATGAAACCATAAAATAATGATCATAACATTGCGTTGTGGCCTCTATTTAAATCCCGCCTACACTAATTAATTAAATCCTAAAATTATATGTTTGTCTTGTTTAATTATGATTATTAGTTATAATTGGAAAAATGCTATTGATTTTTTTATTAAATTGTAGGCTATTATTGAACAAAAATTGCACATCTTGTCATCCAATTCATCCGAATAAAACCAAATAAGCATTTTACATAGATTACATTAGCCAACCAAGAAGACTTAATGAAATATGGAATCTAAACTCTAATCACAATTAAATAAAAGTTCAAAGTATTAATGTGACATTAATATTGAGGATTTATTTCCATTTGAGTATTAACCCTTATTATTAGTATAATCAAAATGTTTTACTCGCTATCTATGAATAAATTAAGGTAGTTATTTAAAAAAAAAAATCAAGGTAATAAATGCTATCCTACAAACACAACAAAAAAGGTCAAACTTTATCCATAATGTATCTTCCTATTTTAGTATATTTGGTTGATCAATCAAAAGTTGTTGAAATGCACTTAATCATTGGAACTATAACAAAAGAACAAATTATGATCATAAGCCTTAGATTGTAGAATGTATTAAAAACAATCCCTTTTAACTTATTTTGGGAAACGAAGAAGCAAGTGAAATAGATTTATATATTTGTGTGGAAAAATATAAGCACAATCCACTGCGTCTCAAAAAGTAGGCAAGTTAAAATAGACTTATCAAACAAACTAAAGTGTTTATAAATATAGAAATTAAACTTATTTATCACAAAGCATGAAGAAAATAAAATAGGATATTCAAGGGTTAGAAAGCATATTCATGGTTTTAAAACCCTCTTTCGCTAAGGCACCTCTACGAAGAAAGGTAAAAGTAAGCACATTACCAATGTTAAATTTCAAATAGGAACACAAGCCTATATAACATTTATTTATGCAATTTCAACAAATGATTTTGTGTTAAATCATATTGTTTTAAATTGTAAAACATATAACAAGAATACATCTTTGGATCCTATTGATTATGAATGTATCGACAACATTAATTCTTGGATCATTGAAGATGAACCTTCATTAAAAGTGGATTTAAACTTTGAAGTGTTAGAAAATATGGTTATTGAAGGAGGAAAAATGAAAATGTTGATAGTTAGTAATTGCATTTGAAATTTGAAAGTTAAATTCATTTATAATTGCTAAATAATTAAATAATTATTGTTAGCATCCATTTGTGATTTTTTCTAGATAAGGCAAACACTAAAAATAGAGATTGTATTGATGATAATGATGATGTTTTAATGGTAAAAGAAAAACTTGATACTTTATCTTTTGGTGGTGAAAAAACTAATGATCAAGACATAAATGCAATTGACGAAGATAATTGAGATGTTTTTCAGTTGTTTTATTTTACTTACTTAAGTATTGGATTTTAGATTTTTTAAATCATGTTTAAGACTTTAAATTGAGAACTTGACTTTAACAATTATTGCTAGCGTATGGTAGTGGCACTTTGCATTTTGTTGTATGTGCCTTTGAAAGTTTGGATTTTAACTTTTTTTATAATTTATAAACTTATTAATGGACTTTTATGTTGCGTATGTTATTATTTTTTTCATTCTTTTGGAATTTTTTATTTTTTGAATTTTTCTTAATTATTTAATATTAGGAAATGGTTGAACCGATTAAACCATGAACCAATGGTTCAACCAGTTTAATTTTTTATTTGTTCAAAAAAATCGACCTAAATTGACAATTTTGGTTTTTTAGATCTATTTTTGTGATTTTGTTTTAAATCGGTTTCCTATTTCAATTAAAATGGTTTAATTGGTCAGTTCATAATTTTAGTTTTATGCAATAAACTAAGCGATTAAATGGATAATAAAAATTATTAATAATAATATAAAATCCAATAATATGAACCCAATCATCCTAGCCCACCACCCAACCTACCTAGGTATCCAAGCCACTAGCCTATTACCCAAACTATCAAGCAAATGTAGCCCATTACATGATTTGAAATTTTTGGATCAGTAGATTTAAGATTTTTCATCTCAAACCTTATATTCTCTCTCTTGCTTCCTTTTTTCTTTTATTTTTATCCTTTTGCTTGCCCTCATAACCATGCGTTCACCTTTTCGCACCATAATCTTTGTTTTTCCATGCTCAAAAAATTCTCTTTATGCGTTTTTCCATGCTCAAAAAATTCTCTTTATGCTACTTTTGCTCTTTCTTTGCCACTGATTCAAGTATGTATTAGTTTAGACATTTCAAATTCTTTGAAGTGTCTTTATGTTGGATAGTTATTTAACTTCTAAATTTAATCATCTTATTAGAAAAGTTACGTATTCGAGTAATCATTTAGGAGCTGGTGAGGAAAAGTATGATGTTATTATGGTTAGAGGAAGATGTGTAGGTCCTAAAGATAAATAGATAGATAGCAAAATCAATTAGAATGACAAAATCGAATCAATTTTTTTTTGGTTCGGTTAGTTGAGTTTTAAAACTTGATTGATTTGATCGTTTCTAATAGTTTGTTCAGTTTAATTAATTATTGGTATTTTGAAACTGAAAGGACCAAATGCTCACCCCTATTAGATAAGTTGAAAAGGATCAAGATCAAAAGATTCCAACTCTTCTTTAGTGGATAAATCTTTAGATAGGAAATGAAAAGGTTGTTAACTATGAAACAATTAACATGGACCAAAGATAAAGATATGGAAACTAAGCTCACCAAATGTGCACAAGTCTCCTTTAAATCCTCTTAATGTCTTTGGAAAGTGATGATTAGCTATTCAAGAAAGAAGTTAGCCATCTTTACCAAAACAAGAATAGATAAAGTCTCCTCAGGAAAATGTTAGCCATCCTTGCCAAAATAAGAATAGATAAGGTCTTCCTCCAAAATGAGAACGTAAAAAAGAGGCCATTTCTCTCAAATCAAAGTGAAGTCCATCACATATGCAAAAAGAAATTGGCAATGACTTCGAATCTCTTTTATAGTGGTCGAACCTCACATAAGGAGAATAAGACACTATTAATGCCTTACTACTTTGATGCAAATGAGATAACCACCCATGCTAAGAAGAAAATAAATCAACACTTGAGGAGAAGTTAATAACTAAACATGTTACCTTCTACACAACTAGTTTAAGGAAACTAAGTCAATAAGAGTAAATGAAAAAATTTCCCTTCTGCCAAAACTCTTAAAATGGTATGCCATCCCTAGAAAACCAGATGAAATGGACTTGAACAAGGTAATAATTCACTTTTTTTGAAGTCTTAAAGGAGGAAATAAGATCCTTTACAACATCAAATCACTAATGCCTATTTACATGACCAATGCAATAAAAGATAAATGCGACCACTATCTTTTAAAGTAGAAGAAGATATAGCATACATAAACTTTCCCATCCTCAAGAAAAGGTATAAAAACAATGTAAAAAAGATATGATGTCAACATCTTTTAGACATCTAATTCCGTCCAAGCCCTTTCCAAGCAAAGGGGTGCTATTTGAGACATCAAATGAAATACACCCCTCTCTTTTTCCTAATCAATTTCTAACATCATGAGACTTAATTAGAAGGTAATAAAATAAAAAAATAAAAATAAAAATAGGGACGATTGTTGGGTGTCGTGTCATTTTTGGAATAAAAATTGAAAGGTTTAAAATAAAAGTTAAAAATGTAAAAAAAGTAAAAAATAAAAAATGAAAGGTTTGAAATGTCATTTTCATGAAATTCATAAAGATGTCTAGGGATCATATAGAAAAAATATTGAGAAAAACTACAAAAAAATAAAACTTAGAAGGTTTGAAATGCCAAGGGACCATATTGAGAAAAAAATATAAAAAATGTTATTTTCATGAAATTCACGAGGATGTATTGATACATTTCATTAATGTATCAATATTTCATCATGTTTTAGTCTTTCTAGGCTCAGAGCATGCTTTTTATTGATATAAGGTCATATTGTAATACAATGCCATATTTTTCACAAATTTTTGGTTCTAAAAACACTTGTATCGAAACAAACACTAATGTATCAATACTACATGAAAGTTTTCACCATAAACAAGCTTTTTCACCCAAGTTTTCTTACATTTCTTCTTCCTAATGTCCTTAGAGCACTTCATAACCATACAAGAAGTCTTTCATAAATATTTTTCTATTGAAACATAAGCATAAGAACTACCTATATTGATTAAGCCACTAAAGCTTAAATAAGCTTAGGATAAAAAAGTTTTAATGCTCAAATCATGCATAAGAACTAAATGGTAGCTAGTTTGGTTTTCTCGTAACCATTTTGAGTCTAGTTTGACTAAAATTCAATGAGGTTCTTAAAAAACTCTTTCTTGCATAAAACTAGGATATGGCCATTTAGGTAGGGGTTTCTCTTTAAGGGCAAACAACTAATATTGTGTACCAAAATCAACTAAAATCATGCCCCATTTAGAAGGGTTTCAACCCTTGATCAGATCACCTAGCTATGTTGAGAGATTACTTGCAAGCAAGCTTGGGTAAATTGTCAAGATGTAGATAAACTTGCATGGGGATAAGATAATCAGCTAAAGAGAGCTTAGAAACACCTTAAGGACATTCATTAGAGGGGGTTATCAGTTTTCAACTAAGAAAAAACGAGAAAAGGAAAAAAAAGAGAGAAAAAAAAAGAGAGAAAGAAAAAGAGATAGCTTTATGATTCGACATAAGGTTATTTTCTTTCATCTTTTACTCATATTTTGCATATTCTTTTCTCCTTCGTGAGAGCTTGACAATCCTAAGCCATGCTTGGGTAATGATTTGTGCCAGGGTGTAAGAATCAAGTTATGGCCAAATTTTGAACTATGACATCAAATTACTATTTTTTGTTACTCTTTGGTGCTTTTTGTTAAAAATTATGTAAAAACCAAGTTTTCATGAAGCAAATTTTTTTCCAAATGTTTTCTGTTGTTTAATTTTTATTTCATGAAGTTCGTATCATTTGTTCTTCCATATTTTGATTATGACTTTAGTTTTATGTTATTTATGTTTCATGATAAGTATGGGACATGCGTTTCATGATACCTACATGCCTTATTGTCATGATTTAACACGTCCATGCATTTTCCATGAATATATTGTGATAATGACAACATTATCATGCATACTTATAAATCCATGAATGTTTATGTTAATATGGTGTTTTGAAAGTAAAATCATATATGATGCAATATTGGTTTGATTATTAGTGAAAAATGAATTTAGATATGTATTTAGGAGTGAAGAAAACTTTTAAGGACCATTTTACAAATTTTCCATTGTAATTCCATGCATATTAAAGGCTATTTTGTAATTTTCATGCTTTTCTATGTCATTTTCTATGACTTAGGTTTTTTATGCCATTTTAGACATTTTCCATGACTTAGGAAATTTTCATGCATTTTTATGTTATCTTAGTCATTTCCCATGACTTAAGGATTTCCAATGCATCATGCATTTTATGCCATTTAGTCATTTTCTATGATCTAGGGACTTTTATGCACTTTTATGAGTCTTCATGTCATCATAGTCATTTTCCATGACTTAGTGACTTTTATGTCAATTCATGTATTTTAATGTCATCTAAGTCATTTTCCATGATCTAGGGACTTTAGTGCAATTTCATGAATTTTGATGTCATTTAGTCATTTTTCATAATTTAGGGACTTGTATGTAATTTCATGAATTTTAGAGATATTTAAGTCATTTACCATGACTTAGGAATTATTATGCAAAATTTCTTGCATCTATATCATTCTTTATGGTTTAGGGACCATTCCATAATTTTTGTGCATGTTAAGTCCATTTAGATTATTTTCCACAATCAAAGGTGGAGTCATTTTCTTGATAGATTTATATGTTAATTATAATGCACATTAAAAAAAAAAAGCAATATCCCTATGTAAAAATAGTCTATAGGTGGGCTTTTAGTATGTGGAAGTGTTTCCAATATATGGAAGTCACCTCATCAATTATTTTATACAAAAAACACTCTTTTTAAACAAGTAAATCTAAATTTTCAATTTTTCCAAAAATAAAACTTTCATATTCCTTTAGGTTCTTCGAGAGGTGTCAAAAATATTTTAATTTTCCAAAAAATAAAAATAAAAATCTAGTTTACTTGAAATGAGAAAATTAATATTAATTATAAGTATTTTTTTTAAAAATAGGGAATTATAATTAAATACAAAAAAATTAAAACCAATCATAATGGAGACTTTAGTTAACACATAGTTAATAGGTACTAATTTTTGGCATCGTGGAAGAGACATGTCTCACTTTGCATGTAACCGACTCTTAAACCTTTTTCACATGAATCTCTAGTTATAAATGGACTTTAGAGTTTGTTTTCTAGGGTTTTGTAACCCTTCAAATAGGAACTCTAATAGGTGACCAACCTCACCTAACTAAGAATAAGATTGGTGGTTATTCCAAATTGTTTGGTTATTTCGTAATAATCATTTAGGTTTAAGTTGGACAAACGATTCATCCAACAAGTCTCATCCTAATACAAGAAATAAAATAATTATTATCCATTTAAGTTTAAGGTGTTGGATTCATGTTTGGCAACCTCTACCTCTATTTCGTAATGATTATTTAAAACGAAGAAATAAAGATGTATATGAGGCAATAACTTGAATGAAGACTTTTTGTTCAACCATAAAAAAAGGAGTAAGGCCCATGGTGACTTTTATATATTGTCGCTTAAATAAGGAAAAAGTTGATACAAGCTATAAAGGTTGACAATATCTCTTACTAAGGAAAGACACATTACAAGGCTAAGCGATGCACATGGTTACCATAAGTTCCTTGGCTTATTATGAAAACATTAGGGTCATAATTTCATACTGGAATTTCATAACATGCTTGGATGCTAGTTTCAACATATTAAAGTAGAAAATTTTATCTCATTTAGAATAAGGGCCAAGTTATAAAGCGAATTGCTTGATTGACTATTTCTATATGGCTATTATGAAATAGCTAGGAAATTAGAGTCGCCACATATATTTTCTTGCCATTAGGTATGATTGGGCATCTAATAAAATCGAACCTTTTAAAATTTTTTAAATATATTTTTAGAAGGACTAATTTTTAAGGTTTGTATTTTAAATCAGTAAAAAGTTAGCTTCGGGAGTTGTTTATGTGTAAGTAAGGATTAACGCCCCTACAATGCCCTAAAATTGGTTCCTTTTAGCTGTATATTATCCTAAGTTTAAGTTTCATGATTTTGGTTTCATTATTTAACTGTAATCCCCTAAAAATTCTAAAATGATTTTGTTGAAAATATTTAAATTTTTCATAATTTCGAGAACTTCCTATACTTTCCCAATAGCTTAGGAAAATATAAAAGTTTTTTATTTTAAATATTTTTTGAACCTATTTTTTAGTAAAATATTATAGAATTAAGGCAATTTTTGATGTAAACACCTAATTTTGTCAGGGCCTTCATACAAGCATTTCAAGGTATCATCAAGGCCTTATGCCGAAGCTTGGACCAATTACCTATCATCCTGAGCTAAGGTAAAGTGATCAAGGAGCCAAACGTTAGTAAAAAATACAATTTTAACCGAAAGTGTTGATATCCTGGTATGCAGTATTGATATTCTGGCACCAATGACACCAAATTTGAAATCCAAGTTTGTGTATCGATACCTTATGCTGGACCAATACAATCACTCAAGGTATTAATACATTTCAATAATGTATTGATGTAAGGCTCTAAAAGTAGCTAAAATTGATTTTTGGACCAAATTGTATTGATACATAACAAAACATATTGATACATATTGTATCAAAACATTTTGGCTATGTTCGATACATTTGGCCTAAACATATTGATACATCCTTAGATGTATTGATACATTTAAGCATTTTGGCTTACTTCATGGAATTTTGCTCCAAATGAATCGTTATCGTGGTCACAAATTTTGCCATATCTTTTGCTTTAAAATTATTTAATTTAAGGCCAAGCCTTGGGAAAAATATTTTAATTGAAATTTGGTCCATGTGACAATTTAATTTATTTATTTGGGTAATTTTTCATTTAATTTAGCTGGGTCAACTTTACAAGTAATTTTTAAAAGGTCCACTTAGCAAAGAAGATAGGTATTTAGGGAAAATTTCATGACCAAATTAAATTTGAGTGAGGGCATTAGTGCCAGCCAAATTTGGCATTTTTGTAAATAAAATGAATTTGTAAAAGCTTGACTAATAGGATGACAACAACCACAAGGGGTTGGCCAATCAAAATTGGTAAGCAAATCATTAAGGCATGATTGCCCTGGTAACTCACCAATTTTTGAAGCAAAATGCCCCTCCTTAGGTCATTTAACTAGTCAGCCAACACCTTAAATAAAAGGCATTTGCATTTCACGCTCACACACACAATCATACACAACAATAATAACATCTAGCTGCGCACATCAAAAAACTGAAGAAAGAAAAATAGCTTTGGCAGCTAAAAAGGTAAAGAGCAAAAAGAATGAAAAAAAAAAGCAAGAGGCCTTTTAGTTGAGACCAATAAAGGAAAAAAAAGGAAATCATGAGGTAAGGAGAAAAGGCTAAAGCTAGTTGCTATATCTCTATCACTTTTCTCTATTTATGTTCTTCATATTTCAAATACATTTTTTATTTCATTTTAGTGAACCTTTTGTGCTAGGCCATGACATTTTTTAGATCCATGCATTTCTCTTGATTCTATCTTGTTTGATCTTGCATTTAATGATCTTTTGGTGTATTTTGATGAAAAAAATCTTCCTTTATGCTTCCTTGTTGGTTTGGCCAGCATCCTTTTTATTGCCTTGGTATTTTTGCTTTATCCCATGCCATGATTCATGATGCTACATGTTCATTTTGCATTACGAGTGTTATTTATGTAATTTCTTGCATTTTGATAATAAAATGCTTGTTAAAATGCTATTTGATAATGCTTAATAATCCTTGGTTATTTAATGCCATGTTTATATGTTTAGTTCATGATATGTTTGTTAAAATACTTGCTTGATATGTACCAAAACTAATTTGGAAATAATGCCCCAAATTAGGTTACGATTAATCCAAATCAATATATTAATCATGGCTCATGATTTTAGTCACCTAAGGCCATCAAGCTTGGGGTAAATCAAGCTTTTAATGCTTGGATTCATGGCTAAATAAGGCCATATATGTTCTGTTTTTAAGCCTCAAAAAGTAGTTTGCAATTTATTTGATTAAATGCCTAATTTGAGCCTTGTTTTGGTTATGGCTAAAATGACATGGCTAGTGGGTCATTCTCTTGTCCAAATTCTTTGGGGTTTAGAAAGGGCTTGTGAACCCACTGTGATGGACCTATAGAGTCAGACATTCGCATGTCCATAGCCTAATTGGCATCTATAAAAACCATAAAGTCCTTTATTTCAGCTACTGCCTATAACATAACCCAAATTGAAACATTATTTTCAAGCCCAAATAGACTTTTATCAAATTTTTGTAATAGTTTTTCTTAAAAAGCATCAAGTTATCTTTCCAAAGATCTCCTTTTTGCCCCGAACAAAGCTCGAATGAGAGAGTTTTGATTTTTTCGATAGTGTGTTTAAAACCCTTAAGACTAGCAATCAAACTTCAATATGAACTGTGTTTGATCTTTATGATTTTTCATATTTTTTAAATATTTTTCCTTTAAACTACATGAAATTCCATTTCCGATGATACACCATTTGCAACTTTCCAAGTCCGAACGAGTGCAAGGCGATTTTTCAAAGTTTGCTACACCTATTCCTCTGCACTTGTTGTTAGTGCTAAACTGCGTCCGAATTCAAAAATCATATTCTCCTAGAATGTGATTCGTTTGAAATTTTTGAATATTTTTAGATTAAACCTCATCAAGTTACCTTTCTAACCATACTTTGTTTGCCTCGTTTCGGGTTCAAATGAACCAAAATAAAATCATAAAACTCGATAACACAATGTTTCCCCTTTTTTTAGAGCATAGTTAAAGTAGAAATCCTCTTGTGTCTACTCTCCCAAGGTGTTTAGATGCCTCAGAATAAGTCCTATCAATACCCTAATAGGATCACAAGCCACGTATGGGTCCCATCAGGCTCGGATCAAGGCCCAATCATTTTCAAATAAAATCAATTTAGTTTTTTACTAATTCCTCGGTTTTAAACAAAAATCCACATTTTTATCAAAGATACCCAAAATGTCTCTTTTTCTAGAAATTACTATATCTTTCATTAACCTAAACTTTCAACCCTATTTCTAAAATCTCATCAAAAGTCAAGATTTTTTCTCTCCCAAGTTTTCTTAAAATTTTCAAAACCGAACCTCAATTTTCATGCCTTAACCATTTTATAAGTCTGAGCATGTCTTTGATTTGTTAATTGGTTATTTCTAGATAACCGACGATAACCACAAGATACATCTCTGATTGACCCTCCTTTCCATGCTTTGTTTGCTTTATTTTCCATAATATTTATTATAACGTTTTACATGTCTTACTAACATGTTTCCTTTGTTGGTGACCATTATGTCACGATTTTAAATATAGGTGTTTTAAAATTCATTTTATGTCAATACTCCCTAATACTCAATACAAAACACCATTTTCAAATCAAATTTGGAAATGATTTTAACAAAACTCTATGTTTCACCATCTACCTAGTTACATAGAAGAATTTGAATTAATGACAAAACCCAAGTTTATTATTTCAACAAAAAATCATTTTGCATAAAAGGGTATTATACAAAAACAATGACATTTAAAATCGAGAAAACTAAAATCGAGATAATCTACGGCTAGATGTTATTGATTTAGGGCATTGTTAAGGTGATAATCCTTCCTCATGCATAAATGACTTCCAGACCCACTAATCAAACTCTTATTGACATAGATCTTAAAATCGAACCTTTGAGTTTTGTAACTTAAGGTATCAGTTTTAATAGGTGTCCAATCTCTTTTAGCTTAAATGGTCTATGGTGACTCCAAGTCTTTGACCCCTTCATGGTGGCTATTAAAGATTAGTAGGATGAGCGATTCATCCAATGATCTTATCACAACCTCGATACGAGAATATATATTTCTCATCTATATCATGCCAAAATTCCACCAAGAATTATTTTTACGTTGGGCGCACTTGTCACTAATAGCAAAGGGATCTACAATATTCAGGATCCCTCAGTAGCATAGCTAAAATTTCAAAGAAAAAACCTTAACCCAAAAAGACCGCCTTATTTTTTAATAAGATAAATATTAATGTGATTAGTCTATATGTCATGGCATTATAACAAATGTTCATTTAATTGTAGTAAAAAATATGACAAATTATTTAATCAAATATTGAATTAACAAATATTTCAAAAAGAAAGTTAAAAGAAAACAATTTTATAAAAAAAAATTGAATTTTGATAATGTCAAAATTTCCTATAATCCTTGATAACTCAACGAACCATAGGAGTATTTAATGTTTGTAAATTATTTCACAATTTATTATTTAGAAAAGGATATTTATGAGTTAAAGAGGCTTCCAAAATCTTTTCCACCAGCATGGCAAAAGATTTGAAAAAGAAATTAATTTGAGAGCATTGCCTTATTTTCTAGTAAAATAGATTTCAACATGCTTAATTTCTAGCATCGCATAATTACAAGAAATGATTATTCACAATGGCCATAATTAATCAAGAAACATAAACATTCTTATTTAAATTAATACAAAACTAACTAACATTCAAATAAACAAACTAATAAAACGAGACTATAATGACATGTGATTTTAGGTGCTCGACAGAGTAACTAAACAGAATTAGAAACAAGTTTAGACCATAGTTATGATTAAGGCACAAAACCTTAAAGAAAATCAAATAAAATTCAAAACTAAGAGGGAAATCGATTTTTAAGGAATTTATCAAAAAATGTACATGTGGAAATCCATTAAAAAAATTAATTTTTGAAAGGAATATTATTTCAAAAATTCATTGAAGGGAAGTGGAAAGAGTAGTTGAAATCAAACGAAGGATTTTAAAAATTGAACTTTAACGATTTTTCGAGAAAAATGTGAACTTGGAGATGAACCATTGCTGACCTATGTTAGGCATTTGAATGCCTTTCGATCATCCTAAAGTAGTACAAGTAGCTACTAAAAAACCGAGATATCCAAACAGCTATACAACCATAAGCGGTAGCCTCAAATAAAAATGGAGGACAATCTGCATGCCTAGAAAAATTTAGCGTGTTTCCTACTCAAACGGACTCAAAAAATGAAAATGGTACACCATGGGAAAGCTAACTTAATGAACTATAATTCTAAAGCTTATGACCTACCCAGAGATTCAAATGTTAGACCAAAATATTAATGCAACCAGATCTAGTCACAAGACAAAGCAAACTCAAACAACAAACAAAAATCTAGTTCATTACTTATCCAAATAGACTCAAAAAGAAACAAAAATTATGGCATTGGAAAGCTAACTTTTAATTCAATAGTGCATGGGCCTTAATTGGATTTAAGTGATGGCCAAATGATCAGCTACAATTTGACCTATCTGTGTTTAAATGCAGTAGACATCCTAATGTAATAAAAAAAAAAACTAGGCTGGTTGAGGGCTTACGCAAACTCAAATTAGAAAGCTAACTTAAAAACCTTCAAATATGGAGCTTATAAGAATTTTCAAAATTTATTTTACAAGCCAAAATATTATTCAAAGTAGACCAATCATAAGTTTGACATTAATTAAGACATGAGAGTGACTAGTTTCGATTTTATAGGCTATATTAATGGCCTAAAGCTAGTCTTTTGAGATCAACTATTTTTTCATTCGAATATTACTATAAAAGGTCTAAATCAAGTTTTACTAACCTAGAAATGGTGGTAAATAAGATACACCAAGCAATGGCTAAAATGCCACCAACAGTAAGTTGTAAATAGAAAAAGGTGGCATTCAAATGTCAACATTCTTGTGGCCATCATGCATGCATCACCCTAAATTAGACCTTTAAATCTTGCCCCAAACCCAAAATATCTAACTAACTCACCTGAAGCCAAACCCAATCCAACCTAATTTGACAAGAAAAAAGTTAACAACCCTAAATTGACCAACTCGAACCTAAAAAGACTTAAACCCTAAATGACTACAACACAATCAAAATTCAAAACAACCTACACTTGAATTAACCTAAACAATTAACCCAAAATAACTCAAACCAAAATGAAAAAGCCTGATAAACCCAAATGTTAAAATAATTGACCTGAAATCGATTGACTTCAATGTTAAATCTGATTGAGTCAAACTTGAAATAACCCAAATCCAAAATGACCCAAACCTGATTAACCCAAGTATTAAACCCGATTGACTCAACCTTGAAATGACCTAAAATGAAAATGACTTAAACCAAAAATAACCCACACCAAAAATAATTTAAAATTAAAGTGACTTGAACTCAAAATGAGCCAAAATCGATGACCCAAACTTGACTTTAATTAATCTAAGCATTCAATTGACAAGTCTATACTAAATGAGTTTACCTAGAAAAAGATACAATTGAATATCGCTTAAACCATTTTAGAATGATACTAAAATAAATAAATTTTAAGTACTTTCTTCTCGACACTTAAAGACAACATAAGGACCATGTAAGCGTGTAACGACTAAACTGAACTTTTAAGGGCCTATAGAGTGTGTGAATGTTCGACTTCCTAAGGCCTTCGTTCATCTTAATATACTTGCTAACCATAAGATGGGTAATCCAATGCCATTCCATTAAGCCTAAAACTTGTAAGTACATTGCCTTAGAGTTAATTGACTTGTATGAGGCATATAAAAGTTAATAATGCAAACAACCACTTATGTTAGCGATTTAAGTTTGTCCTTTATGTTGGTGACATAATTAACAATCGTGCAAACACTAATTGGATGAAGCCTATGAAACACAATGGCCTTGCAAAATTTGTAATGAGTAACGATGATACGATCCTTATGCATTAAGGTCATGTTTCTAAAAGTGTTCTTAGTCATCATATTGTCAAGATAGGGCATTGATAATGTATAGAGACAAACATATGCTAAGTCTCTATGCATTTGATGCATGCAACTCTTTGATTTTTATAGAAGATAAAGTCTAAAGTACTCAGGGATAGCATATAGGTGCTTGTTTTATGGAAAAAAGTTTACTAAACATGGCCCATATGAGAGCTCTAATTGGCATAAGCCACTCAAATGTCTATGGAATATGTTTCCCACGTGCCAATCATGTATATTTGTCCTCATACTTCTGATATCAAGTCATCTCATATGAGGAGTATTATACTTTGATCCATTATGAATGGGTCCATAATAGATGGATACCAAAATAAGAGTGGTATTAGGTATGGCATAAAGCTATGGCAGATGAATGAATGATCCAAACACCACTCTAAGTGACATTGGAGACATATCCTGTTTGTTTTTAGCTTTGGTTAACTTGATAAAGTCAATGGCCAATGCATAATGAATTTTAGGAGAAATAGTTTCTTTAAATATATGAGGTTAATCGAAAGCTGTAGAAACTAGTATGGATTGATACATAAGTAGACACTGCATCATGTTTATGGTCTTTCTCAGATATTTAGTGAAAGACCAAAGTACACTAAGAGGCTAGTTAATGAAAGGTTTCTTAAGAGGTCATTTTGACTCTTCCTGCATACTAGGTGAACACGATGCCTTGCTAGAGGCCAATCTAGCAAGAGGTCATGTTGACTTTTCCTGCATACCAAGTGGTCTATAAATATAAAGACACTTAATTGGGCAATTATATTTATTTCTGTTATGATAGAAGCCTAATGGATCACTCATAATAGATGATCTATTGCATTAAAATCAGGATCTAATGAATTATAACTCAAGGTAGAATGAGGAGGACTTAATTGAATTAGTTCAATTAAAAATAATTTAAAACATATATTAGATTTATGAAATTTAACTAGAGATGTCTCAATATGGCAATAAAGATAAGAATGTTTTATTAAGATACTATCTATTTGTAGACATGGTTTTAAAGATATTATTAAATAAGGCAAAAAATTATGTTTGGAAAATTAAATAATTATTTGATAATTATTTAATTAATTATTTAATATTATTTACATGAAGTAAAATTACTTGCATTAGAAATTTTAATTATGAATCAAATCATTTAACATGTAAATTAAAGGTTTGGGCTAAAAGCCTTAATTATTAAGTCAAGAGAGTTTAATTGTGAATTACTCCAAGTAAGGCTTGCTAATTGGCTAGGTGCACAAAATATCTATCTTTGGTGTGCTATTTGGCTAAAATATTAATAAGTTACAACTAAGACCTAATCTTGATGAGCTAATTAAAATAGTTTTAATTGAGCTCCAAGAAATACTTCAAAGTGGCGTAACCTTTTGGGTATGTTATTAATAGGCTCAATTGACCCATTAATCAAACTAACCGAGACCAAGTTGTATTTAAATACATAATTCAGGCTTTTTGGCTGATTGTAGCATCTGGAAAACCTTAAGCGCTAACTTCCCCACTCCTTTAAAGGGTTAACGTATTCCTATGTACTTCTCTAAGGGTGACTTAATGCAAACATGGCTTCTGAGTGATCTAAAATTGTTTCTAAACATAAAAAGGTAGAAAATCAGTTTTGTATCCGAGAGAAATCAAGCAAAATTAAAATTTTGGATTTTTGGATTCGTTTATTGTGATCTACATAAAATAGCTATTTTTTTATGGATCTATCATCTTCTTCCTCTTAGCATAATAGGTGTAGGACTTGTTCTCGGATCACTTCAAATTTGAACCTATTGGCTATATATCTTTTGGTTGAGGTTTAAAAAGCCTTCGGTTAGCATCGAAGAACCACCAAACCTTATGAATGCTCCAATAGGCATCCACATGGATCACCATTAGAAGTAGAACATTTACGCTGCTTTTGGCATTAAGAAGAGATCATAGTAATCAACCCATGGTATGTCATGCAGAAATCAACACACTTAGAGTTACAAGTCTCTAAGTAGGTACGACTTCTATCAAATCTATGTTTTAACTGCTATCCAATCACATGTGCATCTTTGCCTAAGATCCTAAAAAAATTCGGGTTCTTCTTTGTTTACTTCTGCTGCGCATATTTGATTTTTATTAAATTTTTATGCTTATGTTAATATGCACCAACCCAAATTTCCTTTCAACTGTATCAAGAGCCTAAGATTTGTAGATAACATGTGGTAAAGCATGCCAGTTTTTTGTGATAATCAATCCTATTGATTTGTGAGCTGATTTGATAATTTTTAGTTTTGGTAAATTTCTTAAAAAATTATTTTTAATTAATTTTTGAAATCTAGACAGCATGTATTTTTGGCCATTAATCATGTTAAAAAGTGTTTGAATAATTGATAAATTGTTTTAATTAATTTGGATTAATGTCCTAACGTGTTTTAAGCTTTTGTAGGTTGTTTCTACGTTTTGATTCATTTCTTGATTTAAAAATTAAAAAAAAAGTCTCTTTTTAATTTTTAATTTTTCAGCATGTTAATTCATGTTTATTATCAATGTTAATTAGTTTAAAATATATTTTTTTATAATTAAATTGATATTAGAGTCATCTGCTAATGTTTTAGTGTTAACTATTGCTAGAATGGCTTTGTTTTGATGTTTTGGTGTTGCTAAAATTTCCAGCAGCCATTGCTATAATTTTTTCCACATTTGTCCACCTTGAAAGTGTCATGCATTATTCATAATACTTGTTGAAAAAATTAGGTTAAAATCAAAGTTGAATACGTTTCAGTTCCGAGCCATGTCGGGCGCATTAAATGTGCTTGATATGTGTGGCACTTCATCTTCCTCATGGAACCTAGATGTGGCATCCATGGCTGCAAAATATTGCTAAAAATTTGTTGTATTCTCAATAGGAACTAAATCCTAGTGAGACTAGAAAACCTAATGTGCCACATTCTCCTACATGAAGTAGGATTCATGTAACTTAGCTTTTCTTAAAATTTTAAGTTTGATATGATCAAATGAAGATAATCCAAAATTTAAAAAATATATATATGCTAAATGGTAGCAAGAGGTTGGCACAATCACCCCTTGAAAAGATTGAGTTCTATCAAAACTCCTAGTTATCATCAGACATCTAATTATCCAATTGTAATAATTTCTTAAATATGGATAATGAAGTAAATATAGAATTAAAATTCTTTAAATTATTTAATTGAAAAATATATTTAACTCAAATGAGTAATCCTAATTGATTAGGATTTCTTCTAATGAGATTAGAATAAATGTTAATTATGTAAGAAAATTGTTTTCTTAATTAAATTAAATTAAATATGGATCAATTTCTAAGACTTCAAAAAATTTGGAAAAAAAAAGTTTTCTAAATGGTTTAGGAAATATTACATGTTAAATAGTTTATCCAATTTAAGACA